>JAPFBL010001037.1:7500-47574 GCA_026182355.1 Hermatobates lingyangjiaoensis | reverse complement strand
TTCCACAGTCGATACTTTTATCAACATTTATGTATATATATGTATATATATATATATATATATATATATACAGTGACACATAAACAGAAACACAACAAAGACTCACTTTTCAATATTTCGACCGTAATGGCGGTCGAAATATTGAAAAGTGAGTCTTTGTTGTGTTTCTGTTTATGTGTCACTGCTTATTTTAATTGTTATTTGTCCTGCCGGACCGTTTTCGTTTATCATGGTATATAATATATATATATATAATATATATATATTAATATATATATATATATATATAGTCGTTATCACCTTTGGAGCGATTCACTTCTTTTCCTGAAGACGAGGACATCGAAATATAGTAGTGAGTTCAGTGGTTTCCTTTCTATGTGTTCTTTTTTAAATTCTTATATATATATATATATATATATATATATATAATACACAAAGCCGTTCACCAAGTAAATTTACCTCTCATCATCATCTCTTTTAATTTCTTTCTGATGATTGATGAGTAGTGAGTTTAGAAATATCGATTATAGCGATCTGTTTTATCTACAAATCTTTATTTTTGGTCAAAATTTATATCAGATCACTAGTTTATATTTTTATAATAATAATACCCTTTTTGCAAAGTAGAATAAGATTTCACCAGTAATATAATAACCCTGTCAGTTTTGATTGATCGTTATTCGCGAATGGCTAATTGACATCACTGGTTGGGACCCCTCGGTTTCAGGTAGTGTGACATTATTAATTTCTCAGCTAACATTGTTGATTTTATTCCTTTTGTTTCGCTGTTGTTGGGCAGCCGTGCTTGTATTATTAATTAGAATCCCTTTCATTCCAGTACTAGGTCCCCTGTTGTAGGCACCTTCTGTTTTTATATTAACAATGCTTGGGACTGCCTTGGGATATATATTGTCACCAGTAAGACAGAAGTACTGCAAGATTAAAATTAACAGATACCAATTGACGATAGAAACTATAAATAAAACTTCAAAGCTACAAATTAAGACACACTAAGGAAGGAACGGGCGGTCTTTCAGGATACAGCGAGATTGAGTGGATCCCCACAAGCTGATATCAACCCAGAGACACAACCGAGCAAGGAAGTCTTGAAAAAGACAACCGTTAGCCACATAAGACTTATATGAATGCATAACTCCCTAAGTAAGTGCACGATCTAGTGGGCTATATATCTGCGAACGCCGACCAGGGACACAACCAACCCCACTGCGCCGAGCAAGGAAGTCTTGAAAAAGACAGCCGTTAGCCACATAAGACTTATATGAATAGATAGCTCCCTAAGTCAGTGCACGATCTAGTGGGCTATATATCTGCGAACGCCGACCCAGGGACACAACCAACCCCACTGCGCCGAGCAAGGAAGTCTTGAAAAAGACAACCGTTAGCCACATAAGACTTATATGAATAGATAGCTCCCTAAGTCAGTGCACGATCTAGTGGGCTATATATCTGCGAACGCCGACCCAGGGACACAACCAACCCCACTGCGCCGAGTAAGGAAGTCTTGAAAAAGACAACCGTTAGCCACATAAGACTTATATGAATAGATAGCTCCCTAAGTCAGTGCACGATCTAGTGAGCTATATAACTGCGAACGCCGACCAGGGACACAACCAACCCCACTGCCCGAAGAAGGAAGTCTTGAAAAAGACAACCGTTACCACATAAGACTTATATGAATAGGTAGCTCCCTAAGTCAGTGCACGATCTAGTGGGCTATATATCTGCGAACGCCGACCCAGGGACACAACCAACCCCACTGCGCCGAGAGGAAGTCTTGAAAAAGACAACCGTTAGCCACATAAGACTTATATGAATAGATAGCTCCCTAAGTCAGTGCACGATCTAGTGGGCTATATATCTGCGAACGCCGACCAGGAACCAACCAACCCCATGCCCGAGTAAGGAAGTCTTGAAAAAGACAACCGTTAGCCACATAAGACTTATATGAATAGATAGCTCCCTAAGTCAGTGCACGATCTAGTGGGCTATATAACTGCGAACGCCGACCCAAGGACACAACCAACCCCACTGCACCGAGTAAGGAAGTCTTGAAAAAGACAGCCGTTAGCCACATAAGACTTATATGAATAGGTAGCTCCCTAAGTCAGTGCACGATCTAGTGGGCTATATATCTGCGAACGCCGACCCAGGGACACAACCAACCCCACTGCGCCGAGCAAGGAAGTCTTGAAAAAGACAGCCGTTAGCCACATAAGACTTATATGAATAGGTAGCTCCCTAAGTCAGTCACGATCTAGTGGGCTTATTATATCTGCAAACGCCGACCCAGGGACACAACCAACCCCACTGCGCCGAGCAAGGAAGTCTTGAAAAAGACAGCCGTTAGCCCACATAAGACTTATATGAATAGGTAGCTCCCTAAGTCAGTGCACGATCTAGTGGGCTATATATCTGCGAACGCCGACCCAGGGACACAACCAACCCCACTGCGCCAAGCAAGGAAGTCTTGAAAAAGACAGCCGTTAGCCACATAAGACTTATATGAATAGGTAGCTCCCTAAGTCAGTGCACGATCTAGTGGGCTATATATCTGCGAACGCCGACCCAGGGACACAACCAACCCCACTGCACCGAGTAAGGAAGTCTTGAAAAAGACAACCGTTAGCCACATAAGACTTATATGAATAGATAGCTCCCTAAGTCAGTGCACGATCTAGTGAGCTATATAACTGCGAACGCCGACCCAGGGACACAACCAACCCCACTGCACCGAGTAAGGAAGTCTTGAAAAAGACAACCGTTAGCCACATAAGACTTATATGAATAGATAGCTCCCTAAGTCAGTGCACGATCTAGTGAGCTACATATCTGCGAACGCCGACCCAGGGACACAACCAACCCCACTGCGCCGAGCAAGGAAGTCTTGAAAAAGACAACCGTTAGCCACATAAGACTTATATGAATAGGTAGCTCCCTAAGTCAGTGCACGATCTAGTGGGCTATATATATCTGCAAACGCCGACCCAGGGACACAACCAACCCCACTGCGCCGAGCAAGGAAGTCTTGAAAAAGACAGCCGTTAGCCACATAAGACTTATATGAATAGGTAGCTCCCTAAGTCAGTGCACGATCTAGTGGGCTATATATCTGCGAACGCCGACCCAGGGACACAACCAACCCCACTGCGCCGAGCAAGGAAGTCTTGAAAAAGACAGCCGTTAGCCACATAAGACTTATATGAATAGGTAGCTCCCTAAGTCAGTGCACGATCTAGTGGGCTATATATCTGCGAACGCCGACCCAGGGACACAACCAACCCCACTGCACCGAGTAAGGAAGTCTTGAAAAAGACAACCGTTAGCCACATAAGACTTATATGAATAGATAGCTCCCTAAGTCAGTGCACGATCTAGTGAGCTATATAACTGCGAACGCCGACCCAGGGACACAACCAACCCCACTGCACCGAGTAAGGAAGTCTTGAAAAAGACAGCCGTTAGCCACATAAGACTTATATGAATAGATAGCTCCCTAAGTCAGTGCACGATCTAGTGAGCTACATATCTGCGAACGCCGACCCAGGGACACAACCAACCCCACTGCGCCGAGCAAGGAAGTCTTGAAAAAGACAACCGTTAGCCACATAAGACTTATATGAATAGATAGCTCCCTAAGTCAGTGCACGATCTAGTGGGCTATATATCTGCGAACGCCGACCCAGGGACACAACCAACCTCACTGCGCCGAGCAAGGAAGTCCTGAAAAAAACCAGCCGTTAGCCACATAAGACTTATATGAATAGATAGCTCCCTAAGTCAGTGCACGATCATAGTGGACTATATATCTGCGAACGCCGACCCAAGGACACAACCAACCCCACTGCGCCGAGTAAGGAAGTCTTGAAAAAGACAGCCGTTAGCCACATAAGACTTATGAATAGACAGCTTCCTAAGTCAGTGCACGATCATAGTGGACTCTCCACCCCAGACGCCTAACCATAAACACAACCAACCCGACATCGTCGTGCAAGGAAGTCTTGAAAAAGACAACCGTTAGCCACATAAGACTTATATGAACAGATAGCCAGCTAAGTAGCGCGTGGTCAAGCACTTTCCACCCATGGACACCGACCGAGGCTAACCATCCTCCTAGTTGTGCCTTTCTTAGTTCATACCATATAAGGTATGTTAAGCCCCCCCACCACGACAAGGTGAAGGCACAAAGGGGGGGGGGGAGGGGGAGGACGTTTAGCCTTCAGTCTCGGTCTTATTCGATATCAGATACTAGTTAAAAATCTCTAGACGTGTGCCATGTGGACAGACACATAGAGATACACGCAAGCACAAACAGAAACACAGACACACACACACACACACACACAGATATATATATATATTTATATACTCACATCATGTATACCCAATTGTACGCTCATAGGGCATGAACACACACACAAACACATATATATAAAATTTTGGACAATTAAACTATCTTGTTTATAGTTTATAGACAAAGAAATCAAAAGAACACACTTACAGTCTCTAATTTTCGGTTTGAACCGTCTTCAGGAGAGATAAGAGAGGGAAACCAAGCGCACTGGTTCAGAGACGGTTGGAGACCAACAGTATTATATATATATAAATATATATATATCAGCTGGGTTTCCTGCCGTTGTGTTTCCGGTGTGCTTGGTCGCACATTCTATTTTCTCCTGAAGACGGATCATCCGAAAATTTGAGTTTGTAAGTGTGTCTCTTTCTCTGTTTCTTGCTTTTCTTCGTTTTTGAGCTGATTTGTGTCCAGTTTGGACTTTTTTTTTTCGAATTTTGAGTGAAATATATATATATATATATATTATATATACATCATGATTAGTTTTCTTGACCCAATATTTATATGATGTAATTTTTTTGAGGGTTGAGGTCCAATAATTTTAAACTAGTCCTTTTGCCGACGTTTCGACATATATTTATGTCATCCTCAGGGCTACAACATGATTGTTTTATAATTAGCACTACTAGTACTACTATTACTGTACATATTAAAATGTAATAAATTACCAAATAGTAGTAATAGTAGTGCTAATTGTAAAACAATCATGTTGTAGCCCTGAATATGGCATAAATATATGTCGAAACGTCGGCAAAAAGACTAGTTTAAAATCATTGGACCTCAATCTTCAAAAAAATTACATTATATATATATATATATATAAAAAGATTTCACATAAACACGTGAAACAACAATCAATGATCAAACCACAATAAGAAATGGGAAAACAAGACTAAGATCTTTCAACCGTAACAAGCGGTCTTCGTCAGAGTCAAAAACCCAACTGGTAAATCATTAAAGACACGTGTAAAACAACACCAATATTATGTAAGTAGACAGGAAAAAAGTAGTGCCTTAGTAGAGTTGGGTGTTTGACTCTGACGAAGACCGCTTGTTACGGTTGAAAGATCTTAGTCTTGTTTTCCCATTTCTTATTGTGGTTTGATCATTGATATATATATATATATATATATATATATATATAATATACAATAAAATAAAAAACGAAGGAAACACACAGAAAGACACAGACATAACTCTCATCGATATTTCGACAATCGTCGTCATCAGGAGGTGCGAAGAGCGAAGAGTCCCGCAGGAAGACAGGGCGGTACTGAACTCGGAAACAGCAACCAGTACCCCACCACTTACCACCAAGCGGGGGAAGGGAGGGAAGGAAATGAAGAGCCAAATTAAGACGTAAAAGGAACGAGTAAAAATTATAACTATAAAAAATTATAAAAAAGTGGATAAATCAAATTAAAATTAATAAAAATAAAAATAAAAATAAAATATATATATATATATATAGACAACGCACTGTATAATTAAAAGGAATAACACAATAAAGTTTAATACTATTTGTTTTCAATTAGTCAATAATGACAGTCGAATAATTTTTTTTAATTAAAGGCCAGGAATTTATTTTCATACATTTAATCTGTTTGATAAAGTATATGGGAGTAGGGATATTTATTGTGGAATGTTGGAGCAGATAAGGCTCACTGTATATGAAAGGTTATCAATTTAAAATGGATATAATTAAAAGCAATAGGTACACTGCGAATCGATTTTGTATTACATGAAACAAAAGGGAACACAAAAAGGTTAATAGACAGTCACCATTCTCAATAATATTGGTTTTAAGATAAATTCAGAATACTAAAGAGTGAACAAGTGAAACGATTTACTGCCTATTATAGTGTAACAACCAGTGTAGCCAACAAGTAGCAAATAATACTAAAGAGTGAACAAGTGAAACGATTTACTGCCTATTATAGTGTAACAACCAGTGTAGCCAACAAGTAGCAAATAATACAAAGGAAAGAACAAGTGAAACGATTTACTGTCTATTATATAGCAACAATCAGTGTAGCCAACAAGTAGCAAATAATACTAAAGAGTGAACAAGTGAAACGATTTATTGCCTATTATAGTGTAACAACCAGTGTAGCCAACAAGTATCAAATAATACTAAAGAGTAAACAAGTGAAACGATTTACTGCCTATTATAGAGTAACAACCAGTGTAGCCAACAAGTAGCAAATAATACAAAGGAAAGAACAAGTGAAACGATTTACTGTCTATTATATAGCAACAATCAGTGTAGCCAACAAGTAGCAAATAATACTAAAGAGTGAACAAGTGAAACGATTTATTGCCTATTATAGTGTAACAACCAGTGTAGCCAACAAGTAGCAAATAATACTAAAGAGTGAACAAGTGAAACGATTTACTGCCTATTATAGTGTAACAACCAGTGTAGCCAACAAGTAGCAAATAATACTAAAGAGTGAACAAGTGAAACGATTTACTGCCTATTATAGTGTAACAACCAGTGTAGCCAACAAGTAGCAAATAATACAAAGGAAAGAACAAGTTAAACGATTTACTGTCTATTATATAGCAACAATCAGTGTAGCCAACAAGTAGCAAATAATACTAAAGAGTGAACAAATGAAACGATTTACTGCCTATTATAAAGTAATAATCAGTGTAGCCAACAAGTAGCAAATAATACAAAGGAAAGAACAAGTGAAACGATTTACTGTCTATTATATAGCAACAATCAGTGTAGCCAAGAAGTAGCAAATAATACTAAAGAGTGAACAAGTGAAACGATTTATTGCCTATTATAGTGTAACAACCAGTGTAGCCAACAAGTAGCAAATAATACAAAGGAAAGAACAAGTGAAACGATTTACTGTCTATTATATAGCAACAATCAGTGTAGCCAACAAGTAGCAAATAATACTAAAGAGTGAACAAGTGAAACGATTTATTGCCTATTATAGTGTAACAACCAGTGTAGCCAACAAGTAGCAAATAATACTAAAGAGTGAACAAGTGAAACGATTTATTGCCTATTATAGTGTAACAACCAGTGTAGCCAACAAGTAGCAAATAATACTAAAGATGAACAAGTGAAACGATTTACTGCCTATTATATAGTAACAATCAGTGTAGCCAACAAGTAGCAAATAATACTAAAGAGTGAACAAGTGAAACGATTTATTGCCTATTATAGTGTAACAACCAGTGTAGCCAACAAGTAGCAAATAATACTAAAGAGTGAACAAGTGAAACGATTTACTGCCTATTATAGTGTAACAACCAGTGCAGCCAACAAGTAGCAAATAATACTAAAGAGTGAACAAGTGAAACGATTTACTGCCTATTATAGTGAAATACCAGTGTAGCCAACAAGTAGCAAATAATACTAAAGAGTGAACAAGTGAAACGATTTACTGCTTATTCTAAAGTAATAATCAGTGTAGCCAACTAGTAGCAAATAATACTAAAGAGTGAACAAGTGAAATGATTTACTGCCTATTATAAAGTAATAATCAGTGTAGCCAACAAGTATAAAATAATACTAAAGAGTGAACAAGTGAAACGATTTACTGCCTATTATAGTGTAACAACCAGTGTAGCCAACAAGTAGCAAATAATACTAAAGAGTGAACAAGTGAAACGATTTACTGCCTATTATAAAGTAATAATCAGTGTAGCCAACAAATAACAAATAATACTAAAGAGTGAACAAGTGAAACGATTTACTGCCTATTATAGAGTAACAACCAGTGTAGCCAAAAGTAGCAAATAATACTAAAGAGTGAACAAGTGAAACGATTTACTGCCTATTATAAAGTAATAATCAGTGTAGCCAACAAGTATCAAATAATACTAAAGAGTGAACAAGTGAAACGATTTACTGCCTATTATAGTGTAACAACCAGTGTAGCCAACAAGTAGCAAATAATACTAAAGAGTAAACAAGTGAAACGATTTACTGCCTATTCTAAAGTAATAATCAGTGTAGCCAACAAGTAGCAAATAATACTAAAGAGTGAACAAGTGAAATGATTTACTGCCTATTATAAAGTAATAATCAGTGTAGCCAACAAGTATCAAATAATACTAAAGAGTGAACAAGTGACACGATTTACTGCCTATCATAGAGTATGAATCAGTGTAGCCAACAAGTAGCAAATAATAGCACGAGTGAAGAAGTGAAACGATTTACTCGATGCCTATTATATAGCAACAATCAGTGTAGCCAAAAAGTAGCAAATAATACGAAAGATTGATGAAGTGAAAACTACTGTGGTATTTACTCATGTTAGGAAAAGTATTAAGTCTTCACAGAAAAAAAGTTTATTACTAGAAAATAAACAACGCGTTTCGAATACTTGATGTTCTTCTTTAGGTTACATCTAGAAAAAAATATATATGCATTTAAGAACTTTTGAAACATAGGGGAGAATTAATTAAAATGAATATATCTGACACTATTGAGTGATAACGGGAATAATATTGAAATGGCTTAATACTAGTGAAATAAAAACTAGTGACTGATACTAGTGAAGTGAAAACTAGTGACTAATACTAGTGAAATGAAAGCTAGTGACTAATACTAGTGAAATGAAAATTAGTGACTAATACTAGTGAAATGAAAACTAGTGACTAATACTAGTGAAATGAAAACTAGTGACTAATACTAGTAAAATGAAAGCTAGTACTATTTCATTTCCCACTTTGCAAAACACCTTATCACTAATAACTATAGTTTTGATTCAAATACTAATCTAAAAATATCAATAATATGTATCAGGAAATAGCAGGGTTAGAGGCTTTTGGAATAAACAAATCATTCAGACAGAACCCCTTTCTATGTTTTAATGAACAGATACCAAGATGTACAAAGGTTTGGACCTTTTTATATAATTAGAAAGATGTGTTTTCCTCTTGCTAAAAAAAGCCAGAGTTTAAGTATAAAAGTGACAGTCAGTATATGTTCTCATGGTACAGTTAGGCTAATATACCTGCGAAGATCTCCTGCATTCCTTTGAACTCCCTCCCACCCCTGAAAACACTCCCTGACACCCTCAGTCCTGGCTTGGTCTCACCTCCCGAACAACAACCCCAGCAGAGCAGGTAATAATATGTATATTAATATAAATAAATTAATATATATACAATTAAAAGAAACGGTCCAGCGGACTTTTTTAAAATAAAATAAATTCAAAAAGAAGGAAACACACAGAAAGACACAGACATAACTCACATCGATATTTCGACCATCGTCGTCATCAGGAGGTGCGAAGAGTCCCGCAGGAAGACAGGGCGGTACTCAGGTACTGAGTACCGCCCTGTCTTCCTGGGGGACTCTTCGCACCTCCTGATGACGACGATGGTCGAAATATCGATGTGAGTTATGTCTCTGTCTTTCTGTGTGTTTCCTTCGTTTTGAATTTATTTTATTTTAATTAATATATATATTAATATATAAATTAAATAATTATAAATTAATTTATATTAATATAAAAGAATCTCTTTTATGCATAAATTAGACATGTATCAATATATAGTTTTAAGTTAAGGATCAATTTAAGCCATTTCAATATTATTCCCGTTATCACTCAATAGTGTCAGATGTATTCATTTAATTAATTCGCCCCTATGTTCCCAAAGCTTTTAAATGCATATATATTTTTTTCAAGATCTTATCTGAAGAAGAACATCAAATGTTCGAAAAGCATTGTTTAGTTTCTTGTAATAAACTTTTTTCTGTGGAGACTTAATACTTTTCCTAACATGTTACATTTGATGTTATACACCTGACCAACATTAAAGATTTAAGCCAAGGGTTCTCAACCTTTGTTTGCTTGTGGACCCCCTAAAAGCTACTTGTGGACCCCCTAAAAGGCACTTTTGGACCTCCTAAAAGCTACTTGTGGACCCTCTAAAAGCTACTTGTGGACCCCCTAAAAGCTACTTGTGGACCCCCTAAAAGCTACTTTTGGACCCCCTAAAAGCTACTTGTGGACCCCCACTCCCCCCGGATACTTAAAAAACATAATTATACAAAGTTATAAATAAATATTTGTTTTTAGGTAAATGAAAATTGTTAATTATGAAATAATTTCATTACATCTACAACGCATGCGAAAATACAAAATTGTTTTTAAAACAATAACAAAATATTTCTTTATTAACATTTTATAAAGTACCCTGAAATAAATTGTAACAGAATCAATTTTGAATGTACCATAAAGAGAATTGCAATAGAAAATTATAAAACATTGGATCATTTTAACAAACTGACGAGGATATTAGGCCTTATATTTTAATGATGTGTGAATATTGTACGGCCAAAGCTTACTACGCTTTGATTTATTTTTGGTTTGCTGATAAATTCATTTAAACTTAACATAGAGCCCTAACCACGTGTCATGGACCTTCAGAATACTGCTTTCCTCATGGACACCCAGTAATCCTCTGTGGAACCCTGGGGGTTCATGTGGACCACGTTGAGAACCACTGATTTAAGCCATAGTTTTTTCCCTTTAAGACTTCAAAATATTATTATTTTGATAAATGTCAGAAATATGTTAGAAAAATGTCAGCGTCATCGAATCACCAAAGAATTTTCTTAAAATTAGTTCCATTTTGTAAACAATGTAAATAAATGCAAACAAATATAGCAGATGAACTATTAATCCAGTATGAATATTCAGCTTTTATAGCTTTATTACTCTATGCTGTAAATAAATGCAAACAAATTATAGCAGATGAACTATTAATCCAGTATGAATATTCAGCTTTTATAGCTTTATTAACTATGCTGTAAATAAATGCAAACAAAATAGCAGATGAACTATTAATCCAGTATGAATATTCAGCTTTTATAGCTTTATTACTCTATGCTGTAAATAAATGCAAACAAATATAGCAGATGAACTATTAATCCAGTATGAATATTCAGCTTTTATAGCTTTATTACTCTATGCTGTAAATAAATGCAAACAAATATAGCAGATGAACTATTAATCCAGTATGAATATTCAGCTTTTATAGCTTTATTATCTATGCTGTAAATAAATGCAAACAAATATAGCAGATGAACTATTAATCCAGTATGTAATATTCAGCTTTTATAGCTTTATTACTCTATGCTGTAAAATAAATGCAAACAAATATAGCAGATGAACTATTAATCCAGTATGAATATTCAGCTTTTATAGCTTTATTACTCTATGCTGTAAATAAATGCAAACAAATATAGCAGATGAACTATTAATCCAGTATGAATATTCAGCTTTTATAGCTTTATTACTCTATGCTGTAAATAAATGCAAACAAATATAGCAGATGAACTATTAATCCAGTATGAATATTCAGCTTTTATAGCTTTATTACTCTATGCTGTAAATAAATGCAAACAAATATAGCAGATGAACTATTAATTCAGTATGAATATTCAGCTTTTATAGCTTTATTACTCTATGCTGTAAATAAATGCAAACAAATATAGCAGATGAACTATTAATCCAGTATGAATATTCAGCTTTTATAGCTTTATTACTCTATGCTGTAAATAAATGCAAACAAATATAGCAGATGAACTATTAATCCAGTATGAATATTCAGCTTTTATAGCTTTATTATCTATGCTGTAAATAAATGCAAACAAATATAGCAGATGAACTATTAATCCAGTATGAATATTCAGCTTTTATAGCTTTATTACTCTATGCTGTAAATAAATGCAAACAAATATAGCAGATGAACTATTAATCCAGTATGAATATTCAGCTTTTATAGCTTTATTACTCTATGCTGTAAATAAATGCAAACAAATATAGCAGATGAACTATTAATCCAGTATGAATATTCAGCTTTTATAGCTTTATTACTCTATGCTGTAAATAAATGCAAACAAATATAGCAGATGAACTATTAATCCAGTATGAATATTCAGCTTTTATAGCTTTATTACTCTATGCTGTAAATAAATGCAAACAAATATAGCAGATGAACTATTAATCCAGTATGAATATTCAGCTTTTATAGCTTTATTACTCTATGCTGTAAATAAATGCAAACAAATATAGCAGATGAACTATTAATCCAGTATGAATATTCAGCTTTTATAGCTTTATTACTCTATGCTGTAAATAAATGCAAACAAATATAGCAGATGAACTATTAATCCAGTATGAATATTCAGCTTTTATAGCTTTATTACTCTATGCTGTAAATAAATGCAAACAAATATAGCAGATGAACTATTAATTCAGTATGAATATTCAGCTTTTATAGCTTTATTACTCTATGCTGTAAATAAATGCAAACAAATATAGCAGATGAACTATTAATCCAGTATGAATATTCAGCTTTTATAGCTTTATTACTCTATGCTGTAAATAAATGCAAACAAATATAGCAGATGAAATTTCTATATATTTTATTTTATACATGTAAATAAATGAAAAAATTAGCAGCTATTTAATCCAGAACTTTATCTTATTACTCTATGCTGTAAATAAATGCAAACAAATATAGCAGATGAACTATTAATTCAGTATGAATATTCAGCTTTTATAGCTTTATTACTCTATGCTGTAAATAAATGCAAACAAATATAGCAGATGAACTATTAATCCAGTATGAATATTCAGCTTTTATAGCTTTATTACTCTATGCTGTAAATAAATGCAAACAAATATAGCAGATGAACTATTAATCCAGTATGAATATTCAGCTTTTATAGCTTTATTACTCTATGCTGTAAATAAATGCAAACAAATATAGCAGATGAACTATTAATTCCAGTATGAATATTCAGCTTTTATAGCTTTATTACTCTATGCTGTAAATAAATGCAAACAAATATAGCAGATGAACTATTAATCCAGTATGAATATTCAGCTTTTATAGCTTTATTACTCTATGCTGTAAATAAATGCAAACAAATATAGCAGATGAACTATTAATCCAGTATGAATATTCAGCTTTTATAGCTTTATTACTCTATGCTGTAAATAAATGCAAACAAATATAGCAGATGAACTATTAATCCAGTATGAATATTCAGCTTTTATAGCTTTATTACTCTATGCTGTAAATAAATGCAAACAAATATAGCAGATGAACTATTAATTCCAGTATGAATATTCAGCTTTTATAGCTTTATTACTCTATGCTGTAAATAAATGCAAACAAATATAGCAGATGAACTATTAATCCAGTATGAATATTCAGCTTTTATAGCTTTATTACTCTATGCTGTAAATAAATGCAAACAAATATAGCAGATGAACTATTAATTCAGTATGAATATTCAGCTTTTATAGCTTTATTACTCTATGCTGTAAATAAATGCAAACAAATATAGCAGATGAACTATTAATCCAGTATGAATATTCAGCTTTTATAGCTTTATTACTCTATGCTGTAAATAAATGCAAACAAATATAGCAGATGAACTATTAATCCAGTATGAATATTCAGCTTTTATAGCTTTATTACTCTATGCTGTAAATAAATGCAAACAAATATAGCAGATGAACTATTAATTCAGTATGAATATTCAGCTTTTATAGCTTTATTACTCTATGCTGTAAATAAATGCAAACAAATATAGCAGATGAACTATTAATTCAGTATGAATATTCAGCTTTTATAGCTTTATTACTCTATGCTGTAAATAAATGCAAACAAATATAGCAGATGAACTATTAATTCAGTATGAATATTCAGCTTTTATAGCTTTATTACTCTATGCTGTAAATAAATGCAAACAAATATAGCAGATGAACTATTAATTCCAGTATGAATATTCAGCTTTTATAGCTTTATTACTCTATGCTGTAAATAAATGCAAACAAATATAGCAGATGAACTATTAATCCAGTATGAATATTCAGCTTTTATAGCTTTATTACTCTATGCTGTAAATAAATGCAAACAAATATAGCAGATGAACTATTAATCCAGTATGAATATTCAGCTTTTATAGCTTTATTACTCTATGCTGTAAATAAATGCAAACAAATATAGCAGATGAACTATTAATCCAGTATGAATATTCAGCTTTTATAGCTTTATTACTCTATGCTGTAAATAAATGCAAACAAATATAGCAGATGAACTATTAATTCAGTATGAATATTCAGCTTTTATAGCTTTATTACTCGATGCCAGTGGTCTTCAACCTTTTTCCACGTACCGCCCATTTTTGTAAGTTCTGGAAAAGTAAAATTTCTCACCGCCCACTAACATTTTATCAAAAAAGTCCCCCATCGTTGATACACCTTGATCCCGAAAGTAAATACATTACATAAGACAGGCAAAACAATGTAATGGATTAAAATTCCTTTATTTTAAACTGGCTGTATGATTTGTGACATATACCATAAAATTAAAAAGTTCATTACAAAATATACTCATACAATTAACAAATGAAGTATTGAATACAAAATCTTTTAGAACTAGCTTGTTTTAAACTCACATTTTAAGCTTTGTTTTCAGCATATTAAACTTATTCAGCGTATTAAACAATATTTCATTCGACATATGAAACTGAATATCAAGCAACAGAAATAAAAATTTGGAATCGAAGCATAAAAAGTATGAATAGTGCCTTTTATTTACCGTTACCTAAAACTGACACGGGTTAATATGGTTTAATGAGATCCTTGAGCTTGATGCTGTGAGACTAAATATTGAATATCTGGTTCAATTTTTGTCAACAGCAAGCGGAGATCTCCCCTTTCATTGATACTCAGACGATTTTTTTGTTTGGTGATGATATTGTTCACGGCACTGAAGCCTGATTCCACTAAATATGATGTAGGGAAAGGCAGCAACAAATTCCTTACCATTTTCCACATATTTGGATATCGGTCTGACATTTTCTTATTTTGCCAGAGTTTCTGGTATCCACCATTATTATAATTAGTTTTGCTTTCTTCATCAAACTGCATTTCTAATAGCTCCTCTTGGAATGTTACATCAACATTGGCAGCATTTGCAGTAAAAGGATTTATCATCCAGTAATACACTTTCAAGTTCAAAATATCACAAAATCGTTTTTCCATATCTAATTTCAGTTCATTGAGATGATTGCCGAATCTTTCAATATCCTCTGGTGCTACGTGGTTTTTTACTGTTAAAAGTTCTGGGAATTGATGAAATTCTCCTTGCAAGAGATTATGACGGAAAATATCAAGTTTTTTTATGAATAATGACAACGCATCCTTACAGGTGATCAGTGTTACGTCGGTTCCTTGAAGCTTTAGATTTATTTCATTGAATTTTTTAAAAATCCATGCCAAGTAAAAGGCGTCATGTTTGATTGCTGACATAAATTAACTACAGGCGCTTTATTCATTCAGACAACGCCATGCGCTGCGCTGCTGACTGACAATCTTCCCTGCTTTATCTATGACAACAGTTCATTAAGTTAATAATCAGTGCTGACTGCCACCGGTCCTCGTTGAATTTCCCTAATTCCGTGCGAGCCGTGCAGTTGCATGGCAAAAGCCCTACCGTTCTTGTTGAGAGCTGTCATTTAACGACGCTTCGTGCTTTGATTCTGCGACTTCAGTGACGTCATTCTGCATCATACCATGGTCATTTCATGTTCAGCTTACAACTGCACGAACAGAAAAACTGCGGATAGTGACATTTCGTTCCATCGGTTTCCATTGAAGGATTCGGTGCGTTATGCTAAAGATACATATTTTGGATGTTTTTGATATAAAATGAAATTATTCTACCGCCCACCTGAAATCTGAAATCGCCCACTAGTGGGCGGTACCGCCCAGGTTGAAGACCACTGCTCTATGCTGTAAATAAATGCAAACAAATATAGCAGATGAACTATTAATCCAGTATGAATATTCAGCTTTTATAGCTTTATTACTCTATGCTGTAAATAAATGCAAACAAATATAGCAGATGAACTATTAATCCAGTATGAATATTCAGCTTTTATAGCTTTATTACTCTATGCTGTAAATAAATGCAAACAAATATAGCAGATGAACTATTAATCCAGTATGAATATTCAGCTTTTATAGCTTTATTACTCTATGCTGTAAATAAAATCATCTGACATTTTTTTTATAAATTGCTAATTTTTTGTTCATTTTTTTTGGACTGATTGGCAAAATTTCAGTGTTTTTTAATGAGCCGTTTAGCATTAAAAAAATATTTCCTGAAAAAAGAAATTTTGATAAAAATTATCTCAACTTATCCTCCAACACAATATTCTATTTTTTTTTTTTTAGGTAGAATTTCATTTTAATTATATATCAAACGGTATGACTTGTATCCAAGTTCACAAGCTTTCAAATTGAATTATAAGTAAAAATTTATACATTTTATTAGAATTAAAATATTTCCAGTTGCTTTGAAAAACTCTGATGATTTTTTCACTTACTGATTTTGTTGTTTCTATGATCATATCAAAAATTCAAGTCTTTAGAGTTTGTAGTTTATAAGGAAAAAAAGTCTACAAACAGAATTTGTTAAAAAAAATGACTTTCCAAAAATTATAATATCAACAAAAACGCAATATACGATAATATTGTATCTGCATACAAATCTTTTACGTTTAAAATAATTTATTACAAGTTAAAATCCATTATTAAATTACCAATTAATAATTAGTAATGTTAATTAATTAATTTACTATTAATTGACAAATAAATAAAATCAAACGCAATAAATCTTTATAAACTAAAGAAAGGTTTTATCTGTACATTGCTTAGAACTGACTGGTTTTAAGTTATCTTTAGAGTTTGTACATTGGAGAAACTGAATTCACTGTTAGAAAAATTTCTGTCTGTTTACTTATCTAAAAATGTTGTGGCAAGCAAACTCAGCCACTGGAAGTCATAGCAAACTGAAAGAATGACAGTAGATTGATTTTTGTATGTCTAACTTAAAAGAAAAGATTTGAAATGTATTAATGGATTAGAAATTCAAAGTAAGTGAATTTATTCACTTTTTACTTTACTATAAGTAAAGTATAGTGATCGTGAAAAAATTCGATCTTGAGATTTTGACGGAATTACATGTTTTGAGGTCCCAGAAGTCGTTTTATGAAGTTTTTTCGATGATGTCTGTGTGTGTGTGTGTGTGTGTGTGTTGTGTGTGTGTGTGTGTGTGTGTGTGTGTGTGTGTGTGTGTGTGTGTGTGTGTGTGTGTGTGTGTGTGTGTGTGTGTGTGTGTGTGTGTGTGTGTGTGTGTGTGTGTGTGTGTGTGTGTGTGTGTGTGTGTGTGTGTGTGTGTGTGGGTATGACGGATTTGTCTCATAAAATGCTTTAATAAATCTATATATTGCACTCTTGAGCAAAACTTAATATCAGTTACAATTACATTATAATTGTGAATGTAGTACCTTTCCATGATATTGAAATGTAATGAATGGACTCTTTCCTCAAGAAAGAGGACTTATGTTTGTTGAGAAATATCCAGTTTTTTTTTTACAATTCTAGTCTAATAGTTCATATTTATTATTTTCAAAAATTAGAAGCTCCCAACTATAAAAGATTTAAATTATATTGAATAGCTGGCTTTGACTTCGATTTGAGTATGTAAACTGGCTAATTACTAATATATTTTTTCTTAAATATACATTTATAGCAAACTTTCATAGCAGAGTACAGAAGGCAGGAAAAGGATAACACTCACTCAGAAAAAATTCGTATATATGATATTTGACAAAGGGGAAGGAAAATGATCTTATTAAATACTAAGAAGCCATAAAATTCCCAGTATAATAATTCTATAAAAGACCGAAAATGTAAAAGATAATTCAAAATTGAAATCTTTCGTTTAGAGATTAATAAATGTAATTATCTTACATCTTTAATTATAAAACATCTTAAAACAACATTTTTTCTTCGATGATTATGATGTTTTTCAGAGAAAATAAGAGTATTTTCCTTTTTTAAATTTGAAAATTTTACTTTAATATTCAATGTAGAAGGATGTCAAGTAAACGATGTAAGAAATCCACTGGCTATTTGAACAAAAGCCATGTTCTCTTATAGGAGAATATTTATTTTCAAGAAATGTTCACTTTGGTTTTTCAAAAATGTTATTACTGCTGTAGTTATACTAATGAAATTATTTGCATCAGCTGTGTGATGTACAAAAATAAGCTTATATATTGATATGTCCTTCAATCACTATTTGTACTACCTCAGGAATGAAAGACTAATAATCATATCCCATTTAGATGTTTACGTTATGCTTAAATGAGACTTTATGTGTTATATACTCAAGAAATTTGATATTAAGTTACTTATAGTAAAGTTGAGTGAAGGCCACTCCAGATTTTTTAAGTAGTGTTTGGCTAGCCACACAGATATACAAGTTTATAGCTAAAAAATATACAGGTGTTTTAAATGCCTTACTGTAGTAAGTAGGTATTGTTAGTTGATTTTAATTTCGTTTGCGTTTATCATATTTTACCCTCTTTAAATAAGTGAGCCTTCCTCTACTCCATACTAAATAAGAAGTATGCCTAGAATAAAATCAAATTTTAGCTCAGTATCTAAAGCTGCAAAAGAAACTCAAGATCTAATGACAGTTACAGACTGCACTAATAATATTTTTGAATACCACATATCAGCTCTGAATTTTTGTAAAATACCCATAAAAAACGGATAGTATAATATAAGTTTGCATAATAAGTAGTATATAATAAACCTGCTAGTATAAGATACATAAGGAACCTAAGGAATTACTACATAAAAAGGTTCTACATTTTTAAATAATGTTTAAAATTAATTACTTTATTTATAACTAATTAAATTAAAAGCAGTAACGAGTTTAACAATTATTTATAAACTATTTGCAAAATACAATCAATTGAAATTAAGCTGAGTTTAAAGAAAAACAGGTTTAAGCTAGATTATTAGTTTAAAAAAAAAAGAGTTGTAAAATTACAGTTTCTTAATGTTTGCATTGAAACATTGATTATAAAGAAAGTTATATTCATAATCTGTCATCGATTAAAAACTATTATGTTATGTTAAAATTAGTTTACATTTTGTTATACAAAGTTTTGAACAAAACAAAAGTGAAAACTTCATTAAAAACTGAATCATTAGTTATATTATAACATATTTTAACTAATATTTGTTATATTTCTTTCTATAAATATAATTACTAATATTACTATTTGCTTCTTCTTTCGGATACTAAAAGATTATATTTGAATTGCATTTACTGTTACTGATACAGAGAAAACTACTTAATTATATAAGATTCTAAAGAAAGAAATAATTAAATGAAGGTAAATAACATTATTTCTTCTAGAAATAACTTTTTCTAAATTACACTTTAGTTGTATATTGATAAAAATGAGTTAGTTTTAAAAGTTTTCGAAGTTTTAGTTTCATTATTTAGTTAAAAATAATTCTTATGTCGATTAGTAAAAATGTGTTTCATTTTCTGTTTCTTTGCATTACTATAATGTAGTATTTCTTATTATTTCTCAATACTTTTGTTTAATAGTTATAATTTAATGCAATAGAGTAAAAAAATAAAAGATTTTATTAAATTGCGTTCTAACCTTCTTTTTGATGCTCAGATGTTTTTATTCTTTTCTTCTTTCTTTTCAAACACTTATACGAACAACAGAAATAAGTTCACACGTGTTCATTATTTAGTAATCTAATTAAAAAAAAATCACTTTTAAACTGCTAGATATAACATCTTTTTTCTAAACTACGATTAAAAAAAACCGACGCTTACGGCTATAAACGGAAACAATATAAAAGAGATTTGGCTCTTAATTAAGCCAGTGTTGATCCAATGGCCAGGAAATAATCATTAACTAAATACCTATAAATATTGACGATTCTGTATTCAACAAAAAATGATTATATATATTCCATATTAACTTTAAATAAATATTTTTAAATAGGTATTTTATTATAAACGACAAAAAATGGAATTAATACATATATTAGTGGAACCTAGTAACTGACTTTCTAGGTCATTCGATAATAATGTTTTATATTTTAAAAGAAATTGTATCAGTGTGCACTCAACTTTGCTAAAAGTAAATATATTATTAAGTTAATTCACAAAGTATTTAATTCAATAGTTCTTTTTAATGCAGTTTTCTCCATTTTGATAATTTTATCAACAATTTAACCATTCTTACAACCATATATAAAAATCGAATGAATCACGATGACTAATAATTAAAACTGCAGTTATTTTGCAATATTTTAAATTAATTTTCAACATGTTGCAAATTTATATGGTAGTTTTTACATAGTTATTATAAATGAGTTTGTAAAAAACAAAGAAATAATAATACATTTAATAAGATGTGACCATTTATTTAAAATTTTAGCGAGAACACTATATTTTATATTATATTTACATAATTATTTTGTCATCTACATTTTATGTAATGTAATTAGTTGTGTAATTTATTTTTAGTTAATTAACTTAATATTATAAAATAATTTAATTCATTTACATTATTAAAGCAATAATTTTGGAAAAAAATAATTCTATTAATTTACCATCTATGCAAGCAGTTATTGTTTGGTATTTAATCAAGATTAGAAAGGTGAAGAAAATTACTTTTCTATTGTAAACTTAAGCATTACTATTAAGAAATACATTTTCAAGTCACTGGCATTGGCACAGGTTCTTTTTAAGGGTATGTGATTGTTAATATCCCTACAAAACATGTGTGGTTATGCAAGCTCTAATCAGCATCACAGTGTTCTCCATATAAAATTAATTAGTAAATATCACTATAAAGTGAAATAAAATCCTTCTTTTTTTTTTGACTATTTCAAAGTATCATACTTCTGTTTGCCTTAAAAAAAAGGAATATACCCAAAAACTGGCATGATACAATCATAGGAACTGCGAAAATTATTGGATTACTGGATTATTAATAAATAATGTCTGGAGTGGCCTACACTCAACTTTGCTATAAGTAAACATAATATCATACTTCTTGGGTATATAATAAATAATGTTCCATTTAGGTATAATATAAATGTATAAATGGGAGATATTTATTAGTCTTTCATTCCTGGAGGTAGTACAGATAACGATTGATCCACTTATCAATATATAAGCTTATTTTTTTATATCACACCACTGATGCATATAATATAATTAGTATAACTACAGCAGTAATAAAATTTTTGTAAAGCCAGAGTGTAGATTTTATCTTACGAAATAACCTCTTACAGGAGAACATGGCTTTTGTTCCAAACCCAGTGGATATCTTAAATAGTTTACCTGACCTCCTTCTACATTGAATATTTAAGGCAAAATTTCCCATTTAAAACTAAAAAATATTCTTATTTTGTATGAACTATTTCAAAAACATCTAAACAAAAAATGTTATAAAATCATTTTTTATCTTAATAAAATTTAATTTATTATTTTTCAAAGAATATTTTTAATTTTGGATTATGTTTCACATATTTGGTCTTTTATAAAATTGTTATACTGGAAATTTTTATGGCATGCTAGGTGTTTTTTACAGAAATCATTTTTCATTCCCTTTGCCACAAATTATAAAAATCCAATTTAATCTGAGCAAGTGATATCTTTTTTTCTGCGTGATGTACTCTGTTATAAGGTTGCTGTAAATGTATACTGAGAAAAAAATACGTTAGTAATTAGCCAGTTTTACTAATCAAAGTCAAAGCCAGCTTTTCAGTATAATTTAATACTTTTAAAGCTGAAAGCTTGAAATTTTTTAAAATAATAGATTTGAACTATTAGACTAGAATAGTAAAAAAAAAAACTGCATGCATGTATGTCACTAACATATTATCTCCTTCTGAGGCAAAATCGATAAACCAACAAAAGTCTCCACACAAATGAAGTTTTATTCAACGCGTTTCGAACACTTTGTGTTCATCATCAGGAAGACACCAAGGATGTGGTACTGACGGGTTGGTCGTGAAAACATTCTAATATATATTGTTATATTTTGTTATATTAAATATACTAATATATAGTATATTTTGTTGGTTTATCCATTTTACCTCAGAATGAGTAAATACCACACAATTACGGATTGCACAACTAATGATATTATCTCCTTCTTGGGGAAAGAGTCAATTCTTCACAGTTATTGTTATTATCACACCAATTATTTTTATTATCACTTATTATCATACACAATGTTATCCAACGATAGTATGATTCATAAACACAAAAAAATGTACACCTCATATTAAATTTTGTCAAATGTTACAACATATAGATTGAATAGAAAATTTTGTGAGACAAATCCATCATACACATGGAAAGCATCAGAAATTATATGTTTTGATTTACGTTCATTTTTTATATGTAAAAATTTTACTCTTTTACAGCTTATAATAAGTCATTAAATTATTTAAAAAAATTTTCATTAAATCTCATAAACATAATTTTATTTCAGTGGATTCACTCAAAAAAATTTCTAAGTCATTATAAACAATGTAAACAAATACAAGTATAGCATGTAAACCATTAGTCCAGGATCAATACTAAGTATTTATAGCTTTATTGTTCTTTGACGTAATTGAAATTTAATTGTTAATTTTGTGTTCAATATGTTGGAAAATTTTCAAAGTTTTTTTTTTTAATGAGCCGTTTAATGATAAAAAAAAAATTTTCTGAAAACAGATAATTTACTTTAACGCCCCTTTGGTAAATAAAAAATAGTAAAATAAATCATCCTAATTTATCCTCCACATAAAGTTATATTTTTCATTAAAGTTATAGTTTCATTTTGATCCTTTAAATATTTAAGGGATTGTATTGCTCTCATCAACTTTCAGATTAAGTTATAAGTAAATATTTTATAATTTTAAATAATTTAATAATAAATAATTTTAATAATAATTTGTAAATAATTGTAATAAATTTTAATAATTGAAAAAAAAATTCCCTGTTGTTTAAAAGTCTGAGAATATTTTTCCCTTATTAATTTTGTAGCCTCAAAGGTAATGCCAAAATTTCAAGTAGAATTTAAAAAAACAGCTAAACACTCATCTTATTGGGTTATTTCCACTGAGTTTAGTAATAATACTACTAATTCTATCTTATCATTTTAACTTGTTGAATTAACTGTATTTTGGTTTTGAAGTTTATAAATAAGTAAGGAGAAATCATAGGATTATTCAATTACAGTCGTACCTCGGTACTCGACCATAATCCGTTCTGAGGTGGTGGTCGAGCAGCGATTTGTTCGAACACCGAAACCAATTTTCCCATAAGAAATAATGGAAAGTATTTTAATCCGTTCTTACCATTAAGAAAAATACCTACAATATTATAAGAACGTGTATCTAAACAACAATGAAGACGTAAATGTGCACAAGCAGTACATGATAAAGATAAATAAAGCATGGGTATCACATGTCACATCAAAACACTTTCGGAAGAGGGTCTTGGTGTACAGTTTTTTAAAGTTAGCAATTGCCTGTTGGTCCATAGGCTGGAGTAAGGGAGTAGTATTGGGGGGCAAGAACTTCACCTTGATGAAACTGTAATATTCATCTGTTAAGTCATCCTTTAGACCTGGAGGGTGTGCAGGGGCATTGTCCATCACTGAAAGGCATTTTAATGGCAACTTCTTTTCTATGAGGTATGCCTTAACTTGGGGAGCAAACACTTCATGGATCCATTCAGTAGAAAATTGTCTTGTGACCCACGACTTAGTGTTAACTCGCCACATAACTGGTAACTTAGTTTTTATGATGTTATTTCTCTTGAATACATGGGGATTGTCTGAATGATACACTAATAAGGGCTTGATCTTACAGTCTCTACTAGCATTGGCACACAATAACAGCGTTAGCCTGTCCTTTATAGGCTTGTGACCAGGCATTTTTGGGTCGACTCGGCTAGTCGAGTACCGAAAATCTGTTCGAGGTCCGATGCATTTTCTACTCGAATTTTTTGGTCGAGCACCGATTTGGTCGAGTATAGAGGCGGTCGAGTACCGAGGTACGACTGTATTTCGATTAGGGCACCTTTAATAAGTCCCTTACAGTCAGTGGCTTAGCAAAGAGGATGGGAGGGGTAGTTTGTTTTGGATGGAACACGCGCCAGGGGTGGTATTTTAAGGGCTGTAAAATGTAGGGAATACAAAATACGTTAACCAAAATTTGATATTTATATGAATTCTGATTTACAATATTACATCTTGAGTATTGACTTGTATGGTTCAGTTGAAGTAGTAATAATGTTAGCATTTTAGTCGTACAGGCTTACAAAATAAGAATATTTATTTGAAATGAATAGGTGAATTAGCAGTTCAGAAGAAAAACATTTTCTCAAAATAGGTTTTTGATAAAAAAAAAAGCCACTTTCCCATCATGCATAATTGCTTTTAAACAATAGGGCTCATCTACACTATGAGGCTCATATTCTGGACCGTAGCGTGGTAATAAGCTTTGGATACATACTCACCCACCCACACTCATAAATCATAGAAAAAACTTCATGAAACGACTTCTGAGACCACAAAAACATGTAATTCCGTCGAAATTTTGTGTCGAATTTTTTCATGATAACAATACTTTATATATAGTAAAGTAATAAGAGCTATCATTATTCTAGTGATGTCTGCATTAGGTTAGGTTGCAGTGGCAGTTCCACAAGGGAACACACGTAGGCCAGGCATTGGCCCTTTGTGATACAACACAATGAAGATTGATTCTACAGTGGGAGTCCTAAATTTTGCCTAACTCAAATATATTTAGAGTAGGGATCTTTAACGAGTACCTGACATCGTACAGGCTCGGGACCGACGGTGACCGAGGGATGACGCGCTCAGATTTATTCACCTTCCGCGTGAATAAATCGAGGGCCAGGTGAAAATCGAACCCTGGTCCTATCAGTTCAGAGGCGAGCACGTAACCACTGAGCTAGCCTGGCCCCCTATATCTGCATTATATGTATTACATTTGAAAATGAATTAATAAATAAAATTAAATTTGTTGATATTTGTTTTAGATATGGCCTTCAAGTGTAACGTTGAAAGGAAGCTGATGAAAGCGCATACTCTGTTGTAGAAGACGTCACAACAATGACGTCAGAACTAGCGCCATTTTCACGAAAAGAGTGGAACAAGAAGCGACTCAGTCTCAAGGTGTTGAGGAAGCCAACATTGGATGAGGTGCTTGAATTGATAACATTTTATCTTAAAATTAACTAATTTTAAGTTTAGTAGAAATATCTTGAGAATATTCTGGATATTGTTTATGTGTGATATATATGTTACTGAAGAGTATAGAGGTACTGATGAGAGTATTAGGAGTAGAAGGGAATAGAGGATAGACAGTGTGAGAGGGGATGAGGGGTAAAGGAGACACTGTGTGTGTTCTGTGTGACAAAGTGAATGACAAAGGCAAAGAGAGAGACTCAAAGTGAAGATAGGCTATGGAGGAGGGTGATAGAGTGAGAGAGGAAAGAAAGAGAGAGAGAGAGACAGAGAGAGAGAGAGAATGAGAGAGAGGGATAAAGCGAGAGAGAGAGGGGAGGGAGAGAGAGAGAGGGATGGAGATAGATAGAGAGAAAATGAGAGAGAGAGAGAGGGAGAGAGGGAGGAGAAGAAGAAAAATAGGAAAGAGATATAGAGAGTGATGGTCAGAGGGTGAGAGTGAGAGTCAGAGGGTGAGAGTGAGAGTCAGAGGGTGAGAGTGAGAGAGTGGTGAGTGTTAGATGAGAGAGAAAAGAAGAGAAGAGAGAGAGGAAAGAAACAGGAGAGAGAGGGCGAGAGAGAGAGAGAGGGAGGGAGGGAGGGAGATAGAGTGAGCGAGGAGAGGAAGAGAAATAGGAAAGAGATAGAGAGTGTGTAAGAGAGAGGGTGAGAGTGAGAGAGAGAGAGGGAGAGAGAGAGATGGAAAGAGAAAGAAATGGTAAAGAAAAAGAGAGAGACACAAGGGAGTAAAGAAGAATGATAGAGTGAGAAGAGAAGGAATGACAGAGTAAGGCATGGATTAGGGACGAGAAGGTGAGAGATAGAAAGAGGGAAGAAGTGGGAGAATGAAAAAGAAAAAGGGAGAGACTGTGGAAGTTATTATAGATTATAAAAGAGAGACACAAAGAGGTAAAGAATGAGTATAGAGTGAGAGAGAGGAAAGAAAGAGAGAGAGAGAGAAGAGCGAGATGGGAAGAGAAAGGAATGGTAAAGAAAAGGAGAGAGACTTTGAAAGTTTAAGTCTCCTCTTAAAAAGAGTCAATAAATAAAGTCTTAAAGAGATGTAGGGAAGAGAGAGCGAGAAAGAGATAGGGAGGGGTAGATACAAACGAGTAAAAATATGAGTTAGAGATGTGTTTAAAAACTTAATACAGTCAAAGCGTGAAAGAGAGACCACAATATAATATTACAAGAGGGATTTTTTTTATTCTGGTTGGTACCTCTTCTAAGATCATGGTGTGGTCGAAAGACCGAGGCACGTGAAATAAATCAAACAAGGCATCTCTTCTAAGGTCCTGTTTATTTGACAATACCCCAGGTTCCATACTCACCGTCCTATACGTGGCTATCACAATTACTCAAGTACACTATGAACACAATAATCTTTTCCTCTTTACTTTAAATTAATAGTGGCATTGAATCATAAAATAGTAGATATACATTTGAAAAGTATCAATTTACATGCTTCATAAATGTTCAAGCATGTTCAATGTTGAGTTCGAAAAGGTTCAATGTTGTCAGTTCATTCCCTTGTTCCTAGTGCCTCCAGGTTCTACAGCTTCAATTGCTTTGCTATGGTGTACTCATCCCAAGTGTAGTTTAAATACTTTGAACAAGCTTTCTGTCTGATTATTCACGTTTGTTCGTTCGTTTTTTTTTTATAATGCTCAAGATGTTTACATTATAAATAGCCTGTTCTTGTCCTTTTTCTTGTTATAAAACCTCTGTGTTATTTTAATTTTTATTAATATGTTAAAAACGTAGAGTATTATTATTATTATTTTGTTGAGGGTAATTATAGCACTGCGTCCTAAGAACTACTGTACTTCCCCCCTTCTGTCTTATAGTTTCTCAGTTAGCTTCAACGCCTCCAAGAAGCTCAGCACTTCTGCTGGATCCAACGGTAAAGCTCTTTTATAGTTTTGTTGAGTGTCCCGAAGCAGCTGCCTCTGTTTAGCACAGTGGCTTGACAATCAGCCAAAGCCAGCAGATGCAGCGGTGTTTCTTCCTCAACCTTGCAGAACCTGCACAAACCATCATTGCTAATGCCCATTCTTCGCAAATTATCATTAAATTTGCAATGAACTGTTAGAAATCCGGTGAAAATCCTTAGATTATTCCTGCTCCTTTTCATACAATCAAAGATTTGCCTATTCTCAAACTTATTGAGAAGTATCTTTAATTGTTTATGTCCTTAAAGAGAATCCCAGTATTGCTTCCTGTTTTCTTTATCCTCTTTCCTAAGAAGTTCTTGTATAGTGTGTTATCCTATACCACAATATGACTCTGGACCGAGGACTAATAACAACAGTATTGAATTAGATCCTGGATTGTAATTCCTTGAAAAGAATGCCAGAATTGCTTCCTGTTTTCTTTATCCTCTTTCCTAAGGAGTTCTTGTATAGTGTGTTATCCTATACCACAATATGACTCTGGACCGAGGACTAATAACAGCAGTATTGAATTAGGTCCTTGATTGTAATTCCATAAAAATCAATATTTTGAGGATTTTCTGAAATTTCAAAAATTTGAAAAAAAAATTGCTGATTGCTCTATTTGTTTCGTTTTCTTTTTGTTCTTTTTTCAACCCTTTATTTGAATTCAAATAAAACCATCTGTTACAATCAATTTCATTTATTATTTATTATTTTCCATGAATGTTCATTGTTATCTACTGATAACATATAGCCATCACTAAAGCATTTACAATTTATAGAACAACTTATTGAATAACCAAAATTTTCTTAATAAGCCCACTATTACCCGATTAGAACGCCAAACTTTATTCATGGGTTTTTGCACAAATATTAGTCATTTCTAAAAAAGTGCGCACACACCAAAATTTCTGCGCATACATACTACAAAAAATTAGAGGTAACATTGGTTGAGGGATTATCAAGGGGGCATGCAGGGGGAAATCGGTCGGCTGCCTGGGGCGGCTAAAATAGTTGCTATGCCTCTGTATAGGGGTATATTGTAATGAAGAGTTTCTAAGTTACCCCCCGTAAATCATCACAGTCAGATGGATCAGATACTCTGCTAATCCCACACATTGCATTAAATCCCTTTCGGTTACTAAGAAGAGGTAAGGATATGGCAATATTTGCAGGTTGCCTGGGGGGTATCGATTCGCTTCTATATTTAAACCAGTCCCCTGAGGGCAGCTAGTGGGGCTTCTGTGAAATTCTTACTACAAACCCCCTCACCCCTTCACAACCCCCGGCTCACTCACATAGAGGGGTGTAATTAATTAAAGTTATTTCAATAAGGGAGGTATGTGTTTAAGGGAAGCTAGGGGGATGAGGCGAGATTAATCAACTTGAACTTGACACTGATACGAGCACACGCACACCAACACACAAATACATATGACATATATATACATTATGGTATTTAATAGCCGTTTTATTCACATGATGGTGTTGTAATTGCTTACCATCATATGAGAAAAGATTACGTAAGGCACTTTATTAACTTCTTTAATATTACTATATATATATATATATATATATATATACAAAACACTTTTTCTTTTTCTCGGAGTTTGGTCAGGGTAAATATATGGAATCACCTTTTTGCCAACGTTTCGTCTTTATTTCAAGACATCCTCAGGGCTATAAACTAACAAAAAACAATAAACAATGGACATTTTTTCATTTCTACTTTAAAAACATCATAATCAAATTGAAAAAAGAACTTACTGAAGGCTTGGTTCTGTTACATTTACAAACAATAACATTTGTCTTGAAATAAAGACGAAACGTTGGCAAAAAGGTGATTCCATATATTTACCCTGACCAAACTCCGAGAAAAAGAAAAAGTGTTTTGTGAATATTTTGTGGTCAAGAAAACAGTACCGTATATATATATATATATATATATATATATATAATGATAGTTGGGTTTTTGACTCTGACGAAGACCGCTTGTTACGGTTGAAAGATCTTAGTCTTGTTTTCCCATTTCTTATTGTGGTTTGATCATTGATTGTTATTTCACGTGTTTATGTGAAACCTTTTTATATATATATATAAATATAGGTGTGTTCACTAATCGGGGTTCGGTCAATTTTCCAGGATAAAAAATCAAACTCTCGTTGCAAACGTTTCGGATTTATTTAAAACCTTTTTCATAGGCCTACAAACAAAGGATAATAAGAAATCACATATATACATCAAACATATACACAATATGAAAATGGATTGTTACAACTTATGAATATTACAAGTAGAAATAATTCAGAGATACATAAAACAATATTACTTACAGAAGTAGAATTTTTTAACTAAGAAAATGAAATTTACATTATTTAAAGGAACAACAATATTAACCGAACAACAATGTTGTTCCTTTAAATAATGTAAATTTTATTTTCTTAGTTAAAAAATTCTACTTCTGTAAGTAATATTGTTTTATGTATCTCTGAATTATTTCTACTTGTAATATTCATAAGTTGTAACAAACCATTTTCATATTGTGTATATGTTCGATGTATATATGTGATTTCTTATTATCCTTTGTTTGTAGGCCTATGAACAAGGTTTTAAATAAAACCGAAACGTTGGCAACGAGAGTTTGATTTTAGATCCTGGAAAATTGACCGAACCCCGATTAGTGAACACACCTATTCTATCAAACGGTCGATATATTATTGAATCTGTTATATATATAAATATATATGTGTATAATTAGGGAGAAGATTTTACAAAAATTTCAATTGAGTGAGCATAGCCTTACCGCAACCTCCCTTATTTATGCAACCATTATGCATGTCGACTGTGTTATTGTTTTTTGTATAGTTTTTAATCTTAGTTTATATAGAATTTTGAATTTCTAGCCTTAATGAGATAAATTTTAAAAAAATACCCTGAAGATGGTCCATGGAGACTGAAATGTCGGTGAATTTTTAAAAAGTGTATATTATGAACAATAAGTTTTAAAGATAAAACTTTTGGACAGTTATTATTTCATATTCCAGAAAACATCAAAACACTAATTAAAAAATTAGAAAAGTTGATAAGAAAAAAAACTAAAACAAAGGTGGAAAAAGTGTTTAACGAAATTTGTATGAATGAAAATCTGCTTCCTAATTATACAAATATATATATATATATTTATATATAAATATATATAGTGTTGAACTGAATAGCCTTAATCAAACATACCTTTCTTTTGAGCAGTTTTTCATAGTTTCTTGATAATTTCAAATCGTTTTGTTTGAATTATTTGTTTGAATCGTTCGGTGAATTATTTTAACAAAACTCTAGTTGGCCATCAATATTAAATGATTAACATTTGACATGTTAACGGTTGGAGACAACCGAAACATGTCAAATGTTAATAATTTAATATTGATGGCCAACTAGAGTTTTGTTCAAATAATTCACCAACTAAATCAAGACGATTTGAAATTAAGAAGGTCTGCTCCCTATTTATACATATATATAAAAAGATTTCACATAAACACGTGAAACAACAATCAATGATCAAACCACAATAAGAAATGGGAAAAGAATACTAAGATCTTTCAAACGTAACACGCGGTCTTCGACAGAGTCAAAAACCCAACTGACTTGGGTTTTTGACTCTGATGAAGACCACTTGTTACAGTTGAAAGATCTTAGTCTTGTTTTCCCATTTCTTATTGTGGTTTGATCATATATATATATATATATATATATATATATATATATATATATACGTGTATTAGATCAATGTAAATAAAGAATCATAGAGAAATTAAAATCACAGACTTACAATCTCTTCCTTTCGGTAATAACCCTCTTCAGAAGAGAAGAGATAGGGACACCCAGTTGGTTCGGAAGCCACCCCCGCTGTGACAAAAATGTAAATTAGGGAACACATATAGCCTAAACATTAGATTCTTTATGATACCAAAAAATGAAGATTGATTCAAAATTCGGAGTCCTTAATTTTGCCTAACTCAAATGTATTTTGAGTAGGGATCTTTAAAGAATACCAAACATTGTACAGACTTGGGACCGACAATTAACGTAATCTCTCAGGGATGACGTTCTCAGATTTATTCATTTCCCTAGTGAATAATTTGAGGGCCAAGTGGGGATCGAACCCCGGAACTACAAGTTCAGAGGAAAGTAAGTCAACGGAGCTAACCTGGCCTGGGGCTCGAAAATCAATAAAATGTCAAGTTTTTTTGCAGCCTTTCACGTTTATGTGGAAAGGTGACTTGGAACGGGTGAACAAGCTTAGACCCCTGTATTATTTACACTTTATTCCAGTGACTTGACATCCCGAGATTCTATTTTTTCCCCATCTAGTATAGATGTTTTATACGGTTTTGTTTGATAACACATCTATATTTTCAAAGTTTTATTGAGATCTTTTCTTGTGTCTATTTTGAAACCCACACACTCAGAATCGCGTACAAACATACATACGCTGCAAACATATTTATAATTTTATATATATATATAACAGATTCAATAATATATCGACCGTTTGATAGAATAGGTGTGTTATCTAATCGGAATTCGGCCAAATTTTCTAGGTTCAAAAATCAAACTCTCATTGCCGACGTTTCAGTTTTATTTTAAAACCTTTGTAATAGGCTTACAAATAAGGATAATAAGAGTTCACATATCAACATGAAACATATAAATAATATGAAAATGATTGTGTTACAACTTACGAATATTATAAGCAGAATTATTTATCTCTAAAATAATTATGATAAATAATATTATAGAACATTAAATTTAACTGTGAACAAATAAATACTTGTTACCTGGGGAACAGATGAGATGGGATGTAATATTCGACATCTTGCACTGGTAAAGTTGCGGTGAAGACTGGTACAGGCAGACACGGGCTGCCACTAGAGGGACCAAAAGTTCGCTTCCATTCTTCCCGCAAATCTACTCCCTCTATAACTAAAGTAGCAAAAAGTAACAAACAGTAACTAAAGTAGCAAAAGTAACAAGCTGTAACTAAACTAGCAAAAGTAACAAACAGTAACTAAACTAGCAAAAGTAACAAGCAGTAACTAAAGTAGCAAAAGAAACAAACAGTAACTAAAGTAGCAAAAGTAACAAACAGAAACTAAACTAGCAAAAGTAACAAACAGTAACTAAAGTAGCAAAAGAAAGTAACAGTAACTAAACTAGCAAAAGTAACAAACAGTAACTAAAGTAGCAAAAGTAACAAACAGTAACTAAACTAGCAAAAGTAACAAACAGTAACTAAACTAGGAAAAGTAACAAGCAGTAACTAAACTAGCAAAAGTAACAAACAGTAACTAAACTAGCAAAAGTAACAAACAGTAACTAAAGTAGCAAAAGTAACAAACAGTCACACAATATCAGCATTATTAGCAGTGATTCTCTAATTAATGAAAAGTCTAAAATAAAATAATATATGCAAGGGTTAAACAGACTTAATGCAATTATTTAGTGAAATTATATCAAAGAATTAGACTGATAAATATATTTATTAATTTCAAATTTAATAAATTTCATTTAAGTATTGTAGATAAATTATATTTTAGATTACCTTTGTAAATTATAAAAAAAATCTAAATGAACTAACACTTTGTTTCATAATGGCGGAACAAAGAAGTAACAAAGGTGGATATTCTTAGTATTTAATAGAGTTATTGGGTATATAATATTGTATATAATACATCTTAAAGTGTATGTAAATAATAATTATGATAAATAATATTATAGGTCATTAAATTTGTGAACAAATAAGTAGTCGTTACCTTAGTTTGATGAGACGTAATTCTGGACCTGTTGTTTGGGGAAGTTCAGGTGGAGACTGGTACAGGCAGACACGGGCTGTTACTAGAGGGTCCAAAAGTTCGCTTCCACTCTCCTCGGAAAGCTACCCCCTCTATAAATTAACAATTACGTCTTACTTTACTATGCGAGAAAACTTATGTCTTATAGTATTTCAAGTAGCAATTATATTAAACAATCTTCTACTGTTTTATTACAGTAAACAATATACTGTATAATAGACTAGCAGATGTGCCCGTCTTTATGGCAACATATTATTAAAAATTATACCAAAAGTAGAAAATATCATTATTTTGTACGGTGTTATACATTTTTGAAACGGAAAAACAAAGTATTACATTAGAGATTATTTTACAAAGAAAAATAGTCTTTAGATTTCAACAACAAATGTCTAGTTTGAATGAAAACGTGACATGTGACAAATAATCTCTAATATAATATTTAGTTTTTCTGTTTTAAACATTTTATACTTCTGCCTATGAAACAAGTTTTAAATAAAAACCGAAACGTTGGCAATGAGAGTTTCATTTGAACCTGAAGAACTGACCGAGTCCTGATAAACTAAAATTCTGTAATATATATATATATATATATATAACAAACACTTTTTCTTCTTCTTGGAGTATGGTCAGGGTAAATATATGGAATCACCTTTTTGCCAACGTTTCGTCTTTATTTTAAGACATCCTCAGGGCTATAAACTAACAAAAAAAAAACAATAAACAATGGACATTTGTCATTTCTACTTTAGAAACATCATAAACAAATTGAAAAAAACTTACTCAAGGCTGGGTTCTGTTACATTACAACAACCGTTAACTCTCATTATATGTGCTGCTCCAAGCGACATATTATTGAAACACTGTTTCAAACAAACTCCGAGAAGAAGAAAAAGTGTTTGTTAATATTTTGTGGTCAAGAAGACAGTACCGTATATATATATATATATATATCAGTTCGCCGATATATATCAGTTGGGTTTTTGACTCTGACGAAGACCGCTTGTTACGGTTGAAAGATCTTAGTCTTGTTTTCCCATTTCTTATTGTGGTTTGATCATTGATTGTTATTTCACGTGTTTATGTGAAATCTTTATATATATATATGATGAAACCACAATAAGAAATGGGAAAACAAGACTAAGATCTTTCAACCGTAACACTTTCCAGTTGGGTTTTTGACTCTGACGAAGACCGCTTGTTACGGTTGAAAGAGCTTAGTCTTGTTTTCCCATTTCTTATTGTGGTTTGATCATTGATTGTTATTTTACGTGTTTATGTGAAATCTTTATATATATATATACAAATATATCTACATATAAAGTTCGTGAGTTTGTTTGTTTTGTCACCAATTCTCCGCGAAGATAGAGACCTGAAATTAAATATATATTATTTATTAACTGAATAAGGTTAAATAAAAGAAAATTATCACTATATTCCCAAAATTGGTGCCAGGGTAGCAAGTGTCTTGCGTGTTCGCAGATAACACCAGTACAAATGTGTTATATATAAATGTAACAAATACTTAATCTGTTCTGCCGGATCGTTTTGGTCAATCATGATATATATGTATAATTTGAATGACATATAGATTTTCTAGTAGTATAGGAATAAAATATCTTAACTTTCTGTCAATCTTCTATGTCTTTATCAATCTTCGGATATCAATATCTCATTTCGATATTAAGATATTCTTAATATTGAAGAAATATTAAGAATATCTTTTCAAAAATAGATATTCTTAATTGATTGTTTGAATAAATAATTGAAATAAAAATTCTATTTTTGATATTTTTTTGATTTATAGTGACAACGTTAAGACAATAATTTAAGAAGCATTACTGTTGAGATTGTTCAACTTGACTCAATTCTTGAAGAAAACAAGTAGAGGATAAAAGATCTTTTTTCAAACCTATTCAAGGATATTCTCAAGATGTTTTTTCTCTCTGTTTCTGTTTAACTTATATTTGCTATCTAACCAGATCTCTGTCTCTTTTCATTTAAAATAAAAAAAAAAAGAACAAAATAGAAATCAATTGTCTAACATCCAAATGAAATTGAAAAAAAAAATAAAGAAGGAGATTATATTTTCTAGAGACAAGAAATAAACGAAATGAACGCTTCTAAGCTTGTTTTTTTTTTAAAAAAAAAAGAAATTTATTTTTAAGAAAAATTTATCTGAATATTAACATCGCACTTCTACTTTGTAGGGCTGAACAATATAAATAACACTAATTAATTTATTTGATTTTTTTTTGTGTTTTAAAATACAGTCGTACCTTAGTTCTCGACCAAAATCAGGAAGGTCTTTTAAAAACCAAAGCTGGTGCTTTAATATTTTTCTGAAGAAAACGAGTCTCTGGTGGATGATCAAATCACAATAAGAAATGGGAAAACAAGACTAAGATCTTTCAACCGTAACAAGCGGTGTTCGACAGAGTCAAAAACCCAACTGACGTTTTTGACTCTGACGAAGGCCGCTTGTTACGGTTGAAAGGTCTTAGTCTTGTTTTCATATTTCTTATTGTACTTGATCATTGATTGTTATTTAACGTGTTTATGTGAAGTCTTTTTATATACTAATACAAATACTAAAATAATAAAAAAAGAAGTAACCATCATAAATTGAGAATTTTAGAAGCTATATTAATCCAAAAACTGAAGCCACTTCTAAATATTCAAGTTGAAAACAGTAGCCATATTTTGAGGCTGTTTAATTCATATCAAGGGCATCCAGAAACCCTTGCAGTTAGCGACTCAGGTCGAGAGGCCACTCACCCGACAAGATTAACGCCCAGCTTTTCTTAAACTTGAAGGTAAACAACCCCTTATATCTTCTCGGTGTATATATAGTAAACCAGATAATTCACCCTAGAACTTATTCACGTCTTGATGATGAATATAGATTATTCAAAATATATCGACTATTCGATATGTACTTTATTGTGTAGACGAAATAACGAGAGGGTTATTTAGAAAAATTGAGGAACTAGTTAAGAAACAGGATCAGCTAAATTTGCTGTCTGGTCCAAAATTTTGACCATTTAAGATGTTAGTTCACTAACTATCTATTGTTACTTCATTTATGTAAATTTCATCATTTTTCTAATTCAAAAATTCTGACTTCTGCCTATTAAAATGGTTTTAAATAAAACCGAAACGTCGGCATTGAGAGTTTGATTTTGATCCTAGAAAATTGACCGAATCCCGATTACATTATACACCTATTCTATCCAACGGTTGATATATTATTGAATTTGTTATATATATATATATATATTTATCACTTAATTAAACAAAACATGATCCAAACTGACAACAATACGAGTTCAAAATTCAAGAAGAGTAACACATAGAGTAAGGAAACACACTTACAGACTCAAATTTTCGGATAATCCGTCTTCAGGAGAAAAGAGAAAGTTAGACCAAGCACGTTGTAGACGCAACGGCAAGTAAGTAAGACTTGCTTGGTCTACCTTTCTCTTTTCTTTCTCTTTAAAGTGTGTTTCTTTACTCTGTGTGTTACTCTGCTTAAATTTTGAACTCATATATATTTAATTATATATATATATATATATATATATATATATATATATATATATACATATATATATATATATATATATCAATGATCAAACCACAATAAGAAATGGGAAAACAAGACTAAGATCTTTCAACCGTAACAAGCGGTCTTCGTCAGAGTCAAAAACCCAACCCAAAATTCAAAACCCAACCCAAAGTCAGTTGGGTTTTTCACTCTGACGAAGACCGCTTGTTACGGTTGAAAGATCTTAGTCTTGTTTTCCCATTTTTTATTGTGGTTTGATCATTGATTGTTGTTTCACGTGTTTATGTGAATCTTTATATATATATATGATAGATATATACTCATTTAATTATATATATATATATATATATATAATTAAAAGAAACGGTCCAGCGGACTTTTTTAAATAAAAAAAATTCAAAACGAAGGAAACACACAGAAAGACACAGATATAACTCACATCAATATTTCGACTATCATCGTCATCAGGAGGTGTGAAGAGCGAAGAGTCCTGCAGGAAGGCAGGGCGGTGACTGACACCGCCATATATATATGATCAAACCACAATAAGAAAATGGGAAAACAAGACCAAGATCTTTCAACCGTAACAAGCGGTCTTCGTCAGAGTCAAAAACCCAACTGAAGGGTTGTTTCAGTTGGGTTTTTCACTCTGACGAAGACCGCTTGTTAGGGTTGAAAGATCTTAGTCTTGTTTTCCCATTTTTTTATTGTGGTTTGATCATTGATTGTTATTTCACGTGTTTATGTGAAATCTTTATTATATATATATATATATATATATATATATATATATATATATTAGTATAAAATAAAATATTTGAATAGAAAGTGGATTCTGTTAGTTTGATTATGCTTAAGTTGGCTACACTGCGTAAAAGCAATGTTAATCGTTAAGCAAGACGCATGGGACTAATGAAACACAGTGCCTGTGTTGTTATGATACTGAAAGTGAAATCTATGTAGTAAGAGTGAGTAGAATTATAATGTTTTATTTGGGGAAATGTCTTGATTTAGATTAATGTTTCAAATATGTTTCAATTAGCAGGAAGGTTTTTGGTCCAGTGGACTGCAAAGAGATTTACCATCAGCGCAATGTTATTTGTATGGAACATATTCAATTGTTTCCCTTTACTGTTTATCTAACTAGGTAGCTCATTTTCTCAACAATACCTATCTCTCTCTCACCACCTATAACATACTCTTTCTCAATTGTCTTCATGACTCATTCTCTCTCTCTTCCACCCCTCTATATCACTCATTGCTCCTAATAACAATCACTCATTCGCTTTAGTTTACTCATTTTTACTCTTTCTCTTATTTACTCTTTTACGGCACACTCACTCACCATCTATCTATCACAGCGATCCCCAATCTGTGATAACAAAGTAAAATTTTTATATTTTAAACAGAAAACTCACTTCAATTTTTCTATGGACTCGTCATCAGGAAGATAGATATGAGTATTTCCGCAGACGAGAATGATTCATATATATATAATATATTTATAACATATATATGTATATTATATATATAATATATAATATTATATAATATATATATATATATTTTATTAAAATGTGCCGCAGCTTCGGCGTTCACGACTTTCAGACTAAGCTGCTCCAGTCTCCTGACAGTTTTTTGAATGCATGGTGGTAATTGCCAAATAAGTTGCCCAAAGGACATTGAGACACTTTGTTAAACACTTTAATGAACATAAAAGACTTACTTACAAAAACAAGCTTTCGACTATTCTTTAGTCATCATCAGGTTAAATTAATATCATTCAGATTATTTAATATTCCAAATTCTTAGATTAAAATCACAGAAATCGAATGAAATAATTACACAGAAAGTTTACAACTAAACAAGGCTTTGAAGATAGCGGTGTATGATATATATAGTTTGAAGATATATATATATATATAAATATTGATAAAAGTATCGACCGTGGAATAGAAACAAAACTAAAATTTATCGGGACTAGGTCAGTTATTCAGGTTCAAATTAAACTCTCATTGCCAACGTTTCGGTTTTTATTTAAAACCTTTTTCATAGGCAGAAGTATAAATTTTGAAACAGAAAAACTAAGTATTACATTATAAATTATTTTACGAAGAAAATGTAAAATGTACATGCTCACTCACTCACTCACTCTCATAATACCTATCTATATCTTTCTCAATCCTCCCCCACTCTTTCACTCACTCACTCACTCACTCACTCTCATAATACCTATCTATATCTTTCTCAATCCTCCCTCACTCTTTCACTCACTCACTCACTCACTCACTCTCATAATACTTATCTATATCTTTCTCAATCCTCACTCACTCTCATAATACCTATCTATATCTCTCTCAATCCTCCCTCACTCTTTCACTCACTCACTCACTCACTCACTCACTCACTCTCATAATACTTATCTATATCTTTCTCAATCCTCACTCACTCACTCACTCTCATAATACCTATCTATATCTCTCTCAATCCTCCCTCACTCTTTCACTCACTCACTCACTCACTCTCATAATACTTATCTATATCTTTCTCAATCCTCACTCACTCACTCACTCTCATAATACCTATCTATATCTCTCTCAAACCTCCCTCACTCTTTCACTCACTCACTCACTCACTCACTCACTCACTCACTCACATAATACTTATCTATACCTTTCTCAATCCTCACTCACTCGCTCACTCACTCACTCACTCACTCTCATAATACCTATCTATATCTTTCTCAATCCTCCCTCACTCACTCACTCACTCTAATCACTCCTACTTTTTATTTTTTTCTGAAAGGAAACTATTAATTTTCCATATTTGAAATGCGAACATAGCCAGAGCAGAGTTTCCTTTGTTGTTAAACGTTATTCTTTCATGACGTCAATTCTTTTGATGTTGTCATATTTAAAAGCCTTTCGTAAATGTCCCCCGGACATTGCCTGTTGCTTTTGATTCTCTTTTATTTATTTAGGTCCCAAGTCACTCTGCTTCTATAACGACTCTAACACGTTTAATTTCTTTGCCGATTCTCTCTTTATTTTTGCTTCCTTTCTTGCTGAAAAATCTCTATCAGTAGTTAGTTAGAAACAAATGGTTTTTAAAACTGTGTATACTTTTAAATTTATAAAATAAAATCTTTATAAAATGAAATTATTTAGTAAAGCATGTAAAGAAATGTGTGTGTGTGTGTGTGT
>JAPFBL010001037.1:0-5000 GCA_026182355.1 Hermatobates lingyangjiaoensis | reverse complement strand
AAGAGAAAGAGGGAGGGAGGGAGAGAGATAGGGAGGGAGAGAGAGATAGAGAAAAGGAGAGAGAGAGGGAGGGAGGGAGTGAAAGAGAGAAAGTGGGTGGGAGGCAGGGAGGGAGAGGGAGGGAGAGAGTGAGAGAGAGAGAGAGAGAGCTTTGTAACATGAATAAACTTTAACTTACTTGATAAATTTAATAAAAAAAGACGAAAAAAAAAGAATTATAAACATTTTAGTTGGTTCACATTTTTTGGAAATTAAGCTGAATTAGCAATACGGTAAAGATGTTTTAAGATTTTAAAAGTATTATTTTGTTTGTAAATAAGCTTCTGTATTCCCGAAGCACAGTTGAATGTTCAATATGAGTCTCCTTTTAGGAGTTGATGTTATGTAATCTTATAGCAGAATAAACAGCCAACTGTTGGACCATATAGGTCCAGTGGTGTTAAATTTAGGATAATATCCAATGCCTTTGTTGGGGTGGTTTTAAGACAGCCAGTAATATATACTTCTGCGAGTCTTTGCACCTTACCCAATTCTTTGAGGCGTAAGAATCAAAGAATCGAGAAAGAGGGAGGGAGAGAGAGAGAGAGAGAGAGAGAGAGAGAGAGAGCTTGGTTACATGAATAAACTTTAACTAACTTGATAAATTTAATAAAAAAGACGAAAAACAATTATAAAAATGTTTAGTTTGTTCACATTTTGTAGAAATTAAGGAGGAGAGAGAGAGAGAGAGAGAGAGAGAGAGAGAGAGAGAGAGAGAGAGAGAGAGAGAGAGCTTGGTTACATGAATAAACTTTAACTAACTTGATAAATGTAATAAAAAAGACGAAAAACAATTATAAAAATTTTTAGTTTGTTCACATTTTGTAGAAATTAAGGAGGAGGAGAGAGAGAGAGAGAGAGAGAGAGAGAGAGAGAGAGAGAGAGAGAGAGAGAGAGAGAGAGAGAGAGAGAGAGAGAGAGAGAGAGAGAGAGAGCTTGGTTACATGAATAAACTTTAACCAACTTGATAATTTTAATAAAAAAGACGAAAAAAAAGAATTATAAAAATTTTTAGTTGGTTCACATTTTGTGGAAATTAAGCTGAATCAATAATACGACAAAGATGTTTTTAAGATTTCTAAAAGTATTATTTTGTTTATTTTATGAATTATTTATTAGTATTTTATTTAAGAAAACAATAATTATTTATGCAACCGTTTAGATTAAGCAAAATATTACTGCTATTTGAGAAATTATCTTTCTTTTTATAAATTATATATTTAAATTTTTTTTTACTGACTGTTTAATATTTTTACCTTTTAAATAGAAAAGAAACATTTGTATGACAGGGTTTACGACGTTCATTTTACTAATTGTAAAAACTAATACATTTTTTAATTTTTTTTTCAACTTTAACTACAAATTAATTGTATTAAGAAGTGATTATAATTTGGTATCTACGATTAGCGGGGATTAATAACGGATGTGATTAGTGACCCATTGGTGACACTCCCTAACATGGTTATCCTCACAGCTGCTTTAATAGAGGAGGTCATTTTCTTGTTAAACGCCTACTCTGGTTTGAAGATAGTACAGGTGAGTGAAGGGAATGAGCAAGTGGGTTGGGGTGGATTAGAAATCTGCTGTGGAATAATTTGTATCTTTCTATTTCAAAGATCAGAACAGATGGGACTTTGAGGTCTTGGTGTATGATTTTGTTCGAAACATAGGAACATAAATGTGATAGTTTTCTGATGATTTTAGACTGTAGGGATTCTAAACATTTTATGTTAGATGGTTTGGTGGAACTGCAGAAATGTCTAGAAGTCTCTGTACGTTTAATTCTTGTATGTGGATTCCAAGTCACCAGGGTATCAAAGTAAAGCCCAAGGTAGCGTACTGTGGTCGCAGGAGGGATGATATTATTCAGGAGAACCAAAGAACAAGTTTTTTCTCCTCAAGAAGGATTACCCGAAAATTTGAGTCTGTAAGCGTGTTTCTTTTTAAAATAAATTCAAAACGAAGGAAACACACAGATATAACTCACATCGATATTTGTGACATAAATATCGATGTGAGTTATGTCTGTGTCTTTCTGTGTGTTTCCTTCGTTTTGAATTTATTTTATTTTAAAAAAGTCCGCTGGACCATTTCTTTTAATTGTGTATATATATATTTAAAGTTATCATAAGAAAACAAAAAAGAGCCAACACTTACTATTATCGATCATTTCGGCAACCACGCAGTCCTCAGGAAAGGTAGGAAAAGGAAAAGGAACACAGGAGCGGAGACGTGGAAGTGTCCACCGACCGACACAAAGTCATATATATTATATATATATATTATGTATATATTAAGTGTAAACCACAATAATTACGGTTTAAACTTCAGTGATTGCATCACGTGTTTATTTATTGTGAATTTTCTGCATATATATATATATATAATACGTTAAGTGATTAACTGTAAAATAGAATTTCTGTTTAATCAAAAACAGAGATTAAATATGCAAAGGTTGACACAAAAGAAAATAAACGCCCTGATAAATACATATTAGTAATAAACACTGGCAGCTTTGATATACCTCTGTTTATTAAAACTAACCGCTTAATATATAATTAACTTGAAAGGTTTTGTATTCGTTTAAAACATTGCTATTCCTGCTTTGTCATTATATGGTAGAGGAACCTGTATTGGATTTCAAGTTAATCAAAAACTGGTTGTGATTAAAGGAACAATTGAAAATGAATATATTCATGGTAATACGGAGAAGTTTATATGTGTGTGTTAGGGGTTGTTTATTTGGTTAGGGGTTGTCAAACTTTTCATCGGGTCAAGCCTTTCCCAAAATATTTCTCTCTTCTTATCAACCCTCCCTGTAAAAACATTGAAAGCAACATATGTTTTTTTTTTGTTACAACATGCTCCACTAGAAGGCATTACATGCATTAACATCTTTAATGGTACACAATAATTCCTATTAAATTATGAGAATGCTGCAAAAACAATTATAATAATTAACGATGATAATAACGAAAATACAATACCATGCCAAATCTAAATTAATGTAAGACTAGCCAATAATAATGATCACGATGATACAAAGTAATACATATACATATATATAATATATGTATATATAATATATATAATACATATATAAAATAATAACAACACAATGATTATAAATGGATATAATGGTAACAGCTATGATTATTGAAACGTTGGCAATGAGAGTTTAATTTGAACCTGAAGAACTGACCGAGTCCTAATAAACTATAGTTTTGTTTCTATTCCACGGTCGACACTTTTATCAATATTTATATATATATAAACTAGAATTTTCAAAAGAACACATAGAAAAGAAATCACTGAACTCACTACTATATTTCGATGTCCTCGTCTTCAGGAATAGATTTGAATCGCTCCAAAGGCTGATAACGACTATATATATATATATATATATAGGGTCTCCAACCATCTCTGAACCAGTGCGCTTGCTTTCCCTCTCTTATCTCTCCTGAATACGGTTCAAACCGAAAATTAGAGACTGTAAGTGTGTTCTTTTGATTTATCTATGTTTCTTTTTCTATATTGAACTATATTTGTCCGTTTCGGATCGTATTTCCAACGAAAAAGTATATATATATTTATATATATTTTATAATATACCAATGATAACAGCACAATATGAAATGGGAAAACAGACTAAGTTCTTTCAAATGTAACAAGCGGTCTTCTCTGAGTCAAAAACCCAACTGATCGCTTTTTGACTCTGACAAAGACCGCTTGTTACGGTTGAAAGATCTTAGTCATATTTTCCCATTTCATATTGTGGTTTGATCATTGATTGTTATTTCACGTGTTTATGTGAAATCTATATATATATATATATATATATATATATATATATATAAAAGTATCGACTGTGGAATAGAAACAAAACTAAAGTTTATCGGGACTCGATCAGTTCTTCAGGTTCAAAATAAAGTTAGTTATTCGGTTTCAAATAAAGACCGAAACATTGACAATGGGAGTTAATTTCAACCTGAAGAACTAACCGAGCCCCGATATACTTAGTTATGGTTATAATGTATATTATATATATATATATATATATATATATATATACGTCATGGATAATAACTATTCCCTTGAGCCTCCTGGCCTCAATTTAGCTGGTAATTCACGACTGATGATTAAATTCAGAGGACATCCTTTTTAAACAAATTTGGCTTTTAAAATGTTAATGTAATTTCTACGTGCTTTGAGATTATTCAAATTTGTTCAAGGACAAGTTAGAGCAGGGTTCCTTTGAAACTTGTCAAAGTCTCCCTTTCATAAATATCTCCTAAAAGGTCGACATTTCTTAATTTGACCCTCAATCTAATATATATATATATATATATATATATATATATATATATATAATATTTTACAATTAAAAGAAACGGTCCAGCGGACTTTTTTAAATAAAATAAATTCAAAACCAAAAAAACACACAGAAAGACACAGACATAACTCACATCGATATTTCGACCATCGTCGTCATCAGGAGGTGTGAAGAGCGAAAAGTCACGCAGGAAGGCAGGGCAGTGACAAATTTGAAAATAAGGAAATGCAAGATATTAAATTCAATCCCTGGTTATTTTCAAATTTGTTAGTACTTTTAATTAATAACAACCCTGAGGACCTGTCATAACCTGTATAAACTCCCGCTCAATTTATGTAAATATTTCTTAGTCTGTTAATGTTAGGATGTTAATAATTGTGTTAATAATTTAGATAGTTCTTATTTTTGTATTTAAGTTCTGTGATGATTTAGTTATTAGTCACTGATGACTTCCTGAAGATGGTCCAGATCTGACCGAAGCGTCGTATATAATGTGTATTTATTGTTAATTTGTTTTTTATGAGTAAAACTTGTTTATAGAAAAAAATGGAAGTCAAGAATAAATCTTTTGGTGAATTACTTTATATTTTACCAGAAAGGCGGAAATCCATAGTCAGAAAACTTGAAA
>JAPFBL010001036.1:0-46080 GCA_026182355.1 Hermatobates lingyangjiaoensis | reverse complement strand
TCGTCGCGGAGGAGATAGCCACCGCCTACGGATGGGGGCCTCGGCATTGCCTCCGGCACCCGCCCTTCGCGACTACGCGGCATGGCTCGCCGCACAATCCCCGGAGGCGGAGAAAACCTGGTGGAGGCGTTACCTCGGGGGGCTCCCCGGCCCCACGGCCGTGGCGCGGGACTCCGCCGGCGCGGGTGCGCCGTCATCGAGGACGACGGTGCACGAGCTGGCCGGAGCCGAAGGCGCCGATCTCGAGGCCGCGGCGCTCCGGTTGGGGGTCACCCCCGCCGCACTGGTGATCACCGCATGGGGGCTCGTCGTCTCCCGGATGATCGGCGAATCCGATTTCGTCCTGGGGGTGTCCATCGCAGGCCGGCCGGCGACGGTCCCGGGAATCGACCGTCTGGTCGGGGCTCTCACCACGACCGTTCCACTGCGCATCCGGCTGGTGCCGGGGGAGCCGATCGCCGACACCTGCCGCCGGGTGCACGCGGATCTCACGGCCGTCGCCGAGCACGGCTCCTTGCCGCCGCACCTCATCGAGGAGGCGGCCGGGGCTGGAGCCCTGTTCGATGTGGCGGTCGTCATGCACAACGTCCCCAGGCTCGATGGGGAGGACGTGCGGCTTCCCGACGGAACCTCGTGGTCGGCGGTCGACCGCGACACCTACGCGCACTATCCGCTGGTGTGCGCGCCCGGCTCGGTCGGAGGACGGTGGTACATCGCCCTCGACGACGATCGCGGGCGCCTGCCCGACGCTTTCCGGCCCGACGACGTCATCGGGCAGATCCGGGAGTCCATCGCGTCGATCTGCGCGGATCCCGCGGGCGACTACCGCGGGCGCGGGACGTTTCGCGCGGTCGCCGGCAGCACGGGCGGCGGCGAGGGGGGGTACCGAGGCCCCGGCCGGTGGCGCGGCGGGCATCGGCGGTCCCGGCGGCATCGATGGAGTTGACAGCATCGACGCGCGCGTGTGGGCCCGGGCGGCGGAAAACCCCGGTGCCCGGGCACTGTGGGCGGATAGTCGATGGTGGACGTATTCGGAGCTGGTGCGGTGGTCGCAGGGCATGGAGGCCCGCCTGAGAGACCGGGGAATCGGTCCGGGGGATCGCGTCGCGATCGTGCTGTCCCGTCGTGCGGAGTACATCGGCAGCCTCCTCGCCGTCCTGAGGGTGGGCGCCGCCGCGGTTCCCGTCGATCCGGCCGCCCCGCTTGCGCGGAGGCGTCTGATATCGGAGTGGGGCGGCGTCGGCGCCGTCATCGCCGAAGCAGGAGGCCACGACGGCACGACGGCCGGTCCGCAGGTCGCCGTCGTGGACATCGCCGGCGTCCGCTCCGATGGGGAGATCGGGGCACCGAGGGCGCGGGTCGCCCGCGATGACCCCGCGTACGTGGTCTTCACCTCCGGCTCGGCCGGTGTGCCGAAGGGCGTCGTCGCCACGCATGGCGGGATTCTGGCTCTGCACCGGAACCATGACCTACGGATCTACGGTTCGGTGGATCCCCGGCGCGGCCGGCTCCGCATCGCGCACGTCTGGTCCTTCGCCTTCGATGCGGCTTGGCAGCTGCAGCTGGCGCTCCTCTCCGGGCACGAGTTAGTGCTTTTCGACGAGGACACGCGCCGCGACCCGGACCGGCTCGTGTCGATGTTGAGGGAAATGGAGGTCGACATGATCGACACGTCGCCGTCTATGCTGAAGCCGTTGCGCCGGGCCGGGCTGCTCGAACGCGGGGGGGGGGGCTCCGGATCCTGGCGCTCGGGAGCGAGGACATCTCACCCGACGTTTGGGACGAACTGGCCGGAAACGAATCCGTCGCGGTCCACAACTTCTACGGCCCGACCGAAACCACCGTCGAAGTGGCTTCGGCCCGGGTGGCGGCCGGCAGCCGCCCGATGATCGGGAAACCCGCGATCGACACGCGGACCTATGTGTTGGGTGCGGACCTTTCGCCGGTCCCCTCCGGATGGCCCGGGGAGCTCTACATCGGCGGCCCGCAAGTCGCCGAGGGCTACATCGGCGACGGGGCCCTGACCGCAGCGCAATTCGTCGCCGAGCCGGGGCAACCGGGGCGGCGCATGTACCGCACCGGCGACATCGTCCGGCAGGCTGATGCCGAGGGCAATCTCACGTACCTGGGGCGAGCGGACCGTCAGGTCAAGGTCCGCGGCCACCGCATCGAACTGGGGGAAGTCGAGGCGGGGCTCCGGCGGTGTGAGGGAGTGGCGGACGCCGCCGTGACCACGAGGGAGGATGGGCTCGGCACCCGCATCGTCGCGGTCGTCGTCGGCGATGCCTCTCCGAGGGAGGTCCGTGACCGGGCGAAACTTGCGCTGCCGGCGTACCTGGTCCCGGACAGGGTCATCGCAGTCGATGCCATTCCCGTCGATGCCAACGGAAAAACGCAGATCCGCGACCTGGTCGCGGACATCGGCGACGATGGCCCCGAACGGCGGGAACCGGTCACCTCCGAGCAGCTCGTCGTCGCCGACGCGGTCCGGTCGCTGTGCGGCATCGAATCCGTCGGGCTGGACGACGAGCTGCGGGACATGGGGATCGACAGCATTTCGGTCGCGTCGCTCATCGCGGAACTCCGGCGGCGCGGTGCCGCGATCGACATCCGCGAAGCGTGGGAAGCGGTGACCGTCGAGGACCTCGCCGCCCGCCTGTCAGGTGGGACCACCCCTGAAACGGTGCACGGCCCCGCGGAAACGGATCACCCGGCCGACAGGCCCGGACCGGGTACCCCGGACGGCGGAGAAACGGACGGCGGACCCGCGCACCGCACCGAATCGATCGCGGACGGTCCGATGCTGAGATGGATCCGCGACCGGGGTGAATGGAAGACATACGCGCTCCTCCTCCCGTTAAGCGTGTCCCATCCGGTGACCGAGAAACAGGTGCGCGGCACGCTGGCGACGGTTGCGGGCGCTCATCCCGCGCTCTCCGCCCGCTGGCGTCCCCGGGGACGACGGCGCATGGGACATCATCCCGTGCCGTCCGCGGGTCGCGGTGCACTCCCGGTCCGGGTCATCGGGGGAGGGGATCGGCGGCGCCGTTCGGGAGGCGCTCGGGGAACTCGACCCCGCCGGTGACGTTCTGCTGTCCGCGGCCGTGATACCGGAACCGTCCGCTGCGACGGTGGTCGTCTGCATCCACCATCTCGCCTGCGACTCGTATTCGTTGCGAGTGATCCTGGAGGACCTCCGGATGATCTGGGGAGCCCCCGGCGGCACTTTGGCCGCGGAGCCGGCGACCCCTTTCGACTGGGAGGAATGGCGGCGGAGCCCGGTGTCGGGCGCCCGCGACTACTGGGATTCGGTGTTGGATGAGGTTCGCACGCTTCCACGGCATGGTGGGCCGGTGACGTACGGCGACACCTCGACGGCGGCGACCATCACCCCCATCACCGCCGGCCAGGCGCGGGCCTGCGGTGAAACGGTGATCCTTGCCGCCTACGCAATCGCGTGGGCCGAAACCATGGGGGACGGGGGCCCGCGTCCGTGTCGGTGATCCTGGAGGAGCATGGCCGGCGTGCGGTGGGGCCGTCCCGGGGGTCGGCGGGCGCTGCTACTCCGGCGCAGGTTCCGGACGTCGGCCGCACCGTGGGGTGGCTGAGCACGCTCTTCCCCCACGTCATCGGCGGACAAGTGCCGCCGGCGTGGAAAGCGCTGCAGAGTCTGGCCGCGGCGGCCGGCTTGCTGGAGGCGGTCGCCCGCGTCCGGGGCTCCGTCGGCGGCCACGGGCCGTCGGCCTGGGCGTGCGGGGCGTTGGACGGCGGTGGAGGCTGGGCCGCGGCAGACTCGCTCGTCGTGTTCCTCGGAAAAACTTCCGGCGCGCTGGGCGGCGGAGGGGAGGTCTCGGTCCTCGCCGATCCCGGCGTCATCGCCGAGCTGCCCACGGAAACGGCACCGGGCATGTGGTGCCCGCATGCCGTAGAGCTCAGCGTCGGCGTCGACTGTACCGACGACGGGGCGGCGTTGTCGACCGTGTGGCGGTGGCAGCACCCCGTCTCCGATGTCGAGGTCGCGGCCCTGCAACGGGCGTTCCATCGTGCAGTCGTGCTGCTGTCCGGTTTGCCGGGGGCGGATGCCTGATGCTCATCGAGACGCCCGCGGGCGCCCTGCACGTGACGGTGCAGGGCGATGGCCCGCCCGTCGTCATGCTCATGGGGGCCGGCGCCCCCGGCCGCGTGTGGCAGGCCCACCACGCCCCCGCGATCAGGGGCCGGGGCTATTCGACGTGGGTCGTCGACTGGCGCGGCACCGGGCTGAGCTGCCCCTGGGCAGCCGGGCAATCGTGGTCCACTTGCACATCGATGACGTGGCGGAACGGCCCGCTCGTGGCTCGCGGCAAGACGGGGCACCGCGCCCGCCGCCCGCCGCGATCGTCGGGACCTCGATGGGGGCAAGAGTGGCGGTCCACGCAGCCGCCCGCCGGCCCGGGAAGGTGGCGGCGCTCGTGCTCCTGGCGCTCGGGGATGAGCCGGGTCCGGCCGGTGAGCTGTACGCCCGGGCCGTCGCACGGTGCGCGGGGCCGGGTGGGGCCGACGCCGACGTGTGGGCGGCCGTCCAGGCTCTGGCGCTCTCGCCGGCGACGCTCTGCGACGGGGTCCGAGGCCGTGACTTCCTCGACATGTTGGCGATTTCCGAGCCCCCGCGCGGCGCCTCCACCCACTTCCGGTCCGTTTCCGGCGCGGAACCGGTGGCCCGGGTGGCGGCCAACGTGCAATGCCCCGTGGTCGCCGTCGGATTCGCCGACGACGTTATCGCCCCGGTGGACGCCGTTTCGCGGCTGGCCGCGGCATTTCCGCGGGGAACCTACCGGGCCGTGCCCGACGCCGGACACCTCGGTTACCTAGAGCATCCGGAGGTCACGGCGACGATCATCGCCGAAGCTCTGGCCGGGGCATTCCCCGTGGCACGGCAATGCCCCGCCCTACCGTGAACGGAGGCGCCGGAGGCGGGGACGGGGCCGGCGGCTCGGGGATTAGGATTCGATCTCCGACAGGAATTCGTCCCACACCTTAGTGATGCCGTCTGCGGTGGTCGGATTCTCGCCCGACGCGATGGCCGCGAGATCGACCGCGGTGCCGTAGAACGAGAATGGGTTCGCGACGAACCAGAGTTCACCGAGCGTGCGAACCTGCTTGCCCTTCAGGGAAGAAGCGGTGGGCAGGGAGAGGAGGGCGTCGGGTGTGTAGTACGTGCCCTCGGGGAGGACGATCAGGTCGGCGTCCTGCGCGGGGATCAGCTCCGGGGACAAATCGACCCATGCGGTGCCCGCGTCCTTTTTCTGGAACTCGGGGCGGTCGAAGCCGGCGTCGGCGATGAGCGTCGAGCTGGGCGCGGCCGGGGGCATGGTGAAGTTCATGGAGCCGAAGGTGTTGCCGAGCAGCGACAGAGTGCGGTCGTCCGACTTGCCCTTGGCCTCGTCGAGGTGCCTCTGAATGGCCGTGATCTGGCGGTTGACGCGCCCTTCGTCGGCGCCGAGCAGCGTGCCGTTCTTTTCCGTCAGTTCCTTCCAATTGCCGGTGATGGGGAGCACGATGGTTGGGGCGATTTCCGACAGCTTGTCGAATTGGAGGCCGGTCGGGCCTTCGGGGCCGGTGCCGAGGAGCATGTCCGGCTGCAGTGCATCGACTTCCTCCAGCGGCGGAAGCTCGACGGTGCCCACCTTGCGCAGTTCGACGCCAGCTGCCCCGAGGATCGCGTCCGCGCCAACGTCGGATGCGGAGGTATACACGATGGTGGGCTTCAGTCCGGCGGCCAGGGCGGCGATGCCGGCGTTCTCGTCGAAGGCGATGAGTTTGGACGGGGCGACGGGGACCTTCGCCTCCCCGACCTCGTGGGTCACGGTTCGGGTGCCGTTCGATTCGGCTGCGCCGGTGGAATCGCTGGCGCCAGTGCAGCCCGCGAGGAGGAGGGAGACGGCGGCGGCGCAGGTCAGGGCGGCGCGGGAGGTTTTTCGGTTCACCGGAGTGTTCCTTTGTGTCGGATGAGGGGTGGGCGTTCGGAAAGTGCGTTCCAATAGGGCAGGATAGCGTCACCTTATTTGGAAAAGAAAGCTGGGGCTAAGTTGGGGGTGGTGGATCCGCGGCACCGGCAGATAGGTTCGGTGCCATGGAAAAAGGGGCATGAACCGGGTGAGTCGCAGGAGAATCGCGACAGCCGCCGCAGTGCCGGCGGTCGCCGCCATCGCGGGGTTCGGGCCCCCGGCCGGAACCCAGGACGGGATCGAAGCCGCATCCCGGTGTGCCGGCGCCGAAAACGCAGGGAATTACCGGGATGGAACGTACGCGGCGCATCCGGGGCAGGCCACGGTCGACGGAACCGCCACCATCGGAATCTCCGCGGTCATCGGGAAGGGTCAATCGCCGGTCTGACGGTGCCCCCGAAGTCGAAAATCCGATGTCACTGCAGTACCAGCGGGCTTTCGCCGAGAGGATCCCCGAGGAGGTCCAGGGGTGCCCGGTCGAATCCGCCGACGTCGAGGGCGTGGCCGGGGCGTCGGAAACCTCGAAGGCGTTCACCGCCGGGATGGCCGCGATCCGCGCCGAAGCCGCGATGTGACCGCGGGTCGATCAGCCGGCCCTGTGGGCCCGCCTCCCGCGCGCCGGAGGCCGTAGTAAGGGGAAGCTGGGGGATCGTTCGGCGACGGTCCCGCGAACGGTCAGCCACTCGAAGTCGAATGTGCGCCCGAGGGCGGATATGCCGTCGTCTCCTGCCAGAGACAACGCCGTTGCGAGGATGTCCGCCAGCATTGCGTCGCCGGCCACAACCCACGCCGTGTCGAAGGAGGATGAGGGAAGACCCGTCCTGGCGTCGAGCAGGTGGTGCACCGGCGTTCCCCGGCATCCCAGCTTCGGTGTCATGGTGCCGAGCATGCGATGGCCAGGCCGGTCAGTTCGGCGACTCCGATGACCGATCCCGCGCGGCCCGGGTACTCCAACCTGATGCGGGCCGGCCCGCCGCCGACGCGTACATCGCCGCCCGCGTCGACCAAATGGCCCCCGTGGCCCACGCAGTCGCGGAGCGCGTTGAAGGCGAGGTTCACGGCGAGTCCTTTGCCCGCGTTCTCGACGTCGATCACGTCGCCAGGCTCCGCCGTGATGTCCGGCAGTGAGCCGAAGAGGTCCCGCCGGGGCGCCGGGTGGATGGGGTTGGGTCCATCCGGCGCCGGTCCGACGGTCGGGCACGGCCCGTATCCCAGCTCGGCGAGGCGGATGTCGGCAAGCGGGTTCAGTGCCCCGCCGGTGGCGCCGAGAGCACCGCATAGGCCGGCCGCATCGGCAGCGCCCACTCGGGAAGGGTGACGGTGCCGCCGGAATGCCCGGCCCGCATCATCGCCGAGTCTCGTCGGAAGCAGGAAAAACGCATCGAACTCGTCGATTGCGGCGTGGGCGGCCCCGATGGCTTCGGCCGGGAGGGGCCCGCCGCGGCGGCACCTCAGCCGCCACGTCGTGCCGAGCGTTTCGAAGGAGACGATTTCGTCCACGCTTCCATAATGGACGCGCGGCGTCGGCGGCATCGGATCGCCCCTTCAAATCTGAGGCCGACCTAACCGAATTGCCACCATGAAGGGCCACCGTCGGCTCGCACTGCTAGACTCACAGAGTCCAATTACGTCCACTATCAGTACGCCCGCTGGCGCGGCCGCCCCGGATTGACCGGGGCGCGCCGGGACGGTGAGCCCCACCTGCACGAACGCCTCACGGCGGCGGGTGCGGGACGTCGTCGAGCGGGTTCAGGAGGATGCACGTGCCTTCCGGTTTCCTGGCGGCCCTGCGCGATCCCGATCTGCGGAAGAAGATCCTGTTCACCCTGGGCATGATCATCCTGTACCGCATCGGAGCGCAGATCCCCACCCCGGGCGTCGACTACCAGACGGTGGCGGCACGCCTTGAGCAGATCACGCAGGACCAGTCCAGCGTCTACTCGCTCATCAACTTGTTCTCGGGCGGCGCCCTGCTGCAGATGTCGATCTTCGGCATCGGCATCATGCCGTACATCACGGCGTCGATCATCGTCCAGCTGCTGACGGTGGTGATCCCCCACTTCGAGCAGCTGAAGAAGGAAGGCCAATCCGGCCAGGCCAAGATGACGCAGTACACGCGCTACCTCACGGTCGCCCTGGCGCTGCTGCAGTCCTCGGGCATCGTGGCCATGGCCGACCGCGGCGCACTCCTCGGCGGCAACCAGTCGCTGCTGGTCAAGGATGCGGGGCTGTTCGACATGGTCGTCATGGTCCTCGTCCTCACCTCCGGCGCGGTCCTGGTCATGTGGTTCGGCGAGCTCATCACCGACCGCGGCGTGGGCAACGGTATGTCGCTGATGATCTTCGCCGGCATCGCCGCGCAGATGCCCGGCGAGGGCGCCGGCATCCTCCAGTCGGCGGGCGGCCTGGTCTTTGTCACCGTCATGGCCGCCGTGCTGGTGCTCATCGTCGGCGTGATCTTCATCGAGCAGGGCCAGCGTCGCATCCCGGTGCAGTACGCCAAGCGCATGGTCGGCCGCCGCCAGTACGGCGGATCGTCGACCTACCTGCCGCTGAAGGTCAACCAGGCCGGCGTCATCCCGGTCATCTTCGCGTCGTCACTGATCTACGTCCCGGTCCTGATCACCCAGATCGTGCAGTCCGGGCAGCAGAACCCGTCGCAGGACAACTGGTGGCAGCGCAACGTCATCCAGTACCTGCTGTCGCCGTCGAGCTGGCAGTACATCGTGCTGTTCTTGGCCATGATCGTCTTCTTCTCGTACTTCTACACGTCGGTCCAGTACGACCCGAACGACCAGGCCGACAACATGAAGAAGTACGGCGGCTTCATCCCGGGCTTCCGTCCCGGGCGCCCGACCGCCGAGTACCTCGGCTACGTCATCACCCGACTGCTGGCCGTCGGCTCGCTGTACCTGGCGCTCATCGCCGTCCTGCCGAACTTCATGCTGGATCTGGGCATCGGCGGCAACCAAGGCGGCATGTCCGGCGGTATGTTCGGTGGTACGGCACTGCTGATTCTCGTGTCCGTCGCACTGACGACCGTGAAGCAGATCGAAAGCCAACTCATGCAACGCAATTATGAAGGGTTCCTGAAGTAATGCGACTCGTTCTCCTTGGTCCCCCCGGTGCCGGCAAGGGCACCCAGGCCGCCATCCTCTCCGAGAAGCTCGGCGTCCCCCACATCTCGACCGGCGATCTGTTTCGCGCGAACATCGGGGAAGGCACGCCGCTGGGCCAGGAGGCGAAGTCCTACATGGACGCCGGCAATCTGGTCCCCGACGACGTAACCGTCCGCATGGTCGAGTCCCGGCTCGAGGAGGACGACGCCAAGGCTGGTTTCCTCCTCGACGGTTTCCCACGGACGGTCCCGCAGGCCGATGAGCTGGAGCGGATCCTGAAAGGCCTCGGTCTGGAGCTCGACGGCGTCGTTCAGTTCGATGTTTCGGAGGATGTGGTGGTGGAGCGGATGCTCGCCCGCGGCCGCGCCGACGACACCGAGGACGTCATCCGCAACCGCATGCAGGTCTACGCGCGCGAGACCGCGCCGTTGCTGGATCACTACGCGGACAAGGTCATCAAGATCAAGGCCGAGGGCACGGTCGAGGAGATCAATGCGGCCACGATGGCCGAGCTGGACTCGCTGGCGTAGGTTCGCCCTTCGTGCGTTGCCGGGGCTTCTGGCCCCGGCTTTGCCTTGCAACGGGGTAGTCTGGCGGATCGTGATCAGAATCCGCCGAAAGCGCCCCACCGTCCCCGCGAAGACCCCGCAGAGCTCGATGCGATGCAGGCCGCCGGCGAGATCGTCGGCCGCGCGCTGGTCGCCGTGCGGGATGCGGCTATGCCGGGGGCGACGACGCAGGATCTCAACGACGTCGCGCACGAGGTGATCGCCTCCGCCGGCGCTGTCCCGTCGTTCCTCGGATACGAGGGGTTCCCGGCGTCGGTGTGCGCGTCGGTGAACGAGGTCATCGTCCACGGCATCCCCTCCCGCGACCGCGTGCTGTCGGAGGGCGACCTCGTGTCGGTCGACTGTGGCGCGATCCTCGACGGCTGGCACGGCGATTCGGCGCTCACGTTCGGCGTCGGCACGCTGGTCGACGAGTGGGGGAAGCTCAACGCTGCCACGTCCGAGGTGCTCGACGCGGGCATCGCGGCGATGGTGCCCGGAGCCCGGCTGACCGACATCTCGCACGCGCTCGAGCGGGCGACCCGGGCGGCGGAACTGCGCTACGGCATCGAGCTGGGCATGGTCGACGGGTACGGGGGTCACGGGATCGGCCGCGAAATGCATATGGACCCGTTCCTGGCCAACGAGGGTAAACCCGGCAAAGGCCCGTTGATTCAGGAGGGTTCGGTGCTCGCGATCGAGCCGATGCTCATCCTCGGTGGAGAGTGGGGTTCGGACGAACTCGACGACGGCTGGACCGTGGTCACCGCCGACGGCCAACCAGCGTCCCACTGGGAGCACACCGTTGCGGCGTCCGCCGACGGCCCCCGCATCCTGACGTCCCGGCCGGAGTAGCCGCACCCTGGTCGGGGGACGGAGGTTTCCCCGGGAGGGTAAACGGGGTTCAATCCCTGATCTCCCGGTGCTGTCCTTCTTCGGGTGGCGCGCGTGTCCCGGCGGCGACTCGCCCGCGGCATGGGCGAACTAGGGCCACGGCAGCGACGCAAAGCAGTGGGGGACGACCAGCTGAGGCCCCGGGCGCGTCTGCGGCCCCGAAAGGGGATGGGACACGGCCACGGGCGCCGGAGCCCGCGAAATCCACGACCGGTGCTGAGCGCCGCCGAATACCTGAAGTATTCTCAGGTGCATGTTCCGTGCCCGGACACGGCCGCCCGGCCGCGCCGTCGGGGCCGCCGCGACTCCGACCGATCGAGGTTTCATGAACTCTTCCCGCATACTGAATTCGCTGCTGTTCAAGATCATCGTGGCGATCCTGCTCGGCATCGTCTGCAGCTTCTTCTTTCCAGATTGGCTGGCGGGGGTGTTCGTCACCTTCAATTCGCTGTTCAGCGGGTTCCTCGGGTTCTTCGTCCCCGTGCTCATCTTCGCCCTGATCACCCCCGCGATTTCGTCCCTCGGGCCCGGTGCCGGCAAGTGGCTGGGAGCCACCGTCGGCATCGCCTATGTGTCCACGGTCATCTCCGGGCTGCTCGCCTACGGCGTCTCCGTGGCCACCTACTCGTGGCTGCTGGCGGACCAGCATCTGTTCGAGGCCGCGGACATCGACGAGGGCGGGCTGTCGCCGTACTTCACCATCGAGATGGATCCGCCGTTCGCCGTCATGTCGGCGCTGCTGCTGGCGTTCACCGTCGGCATCGCCATGACCGCCGTGAAGTCGGACACCCTGCAGCAGGCGGCCGAGGAGCTGCGGTCGGTGATCATGAAGGTCATCGAGAAGTTCGTCATCCCGCTGCTGCCGCCGTTCATCTTCGGCATGTTCCTGTCGATGGGCATGAACGGCAACCTCACCGACACCCTTTCGGCGTTCCTGAAGGTGCTCATCCTGGCGACCGTGATGACCTGGATCGTGCTGCTGATCCAGTACCTGCTCGCCGGCGCCTACGCGGGCGTCAACCCGTTCCGCGCGCTGAAGAACATGCTGCCGGCGTACTTCACCGCGCTGGGCACGTCGTCGTCGGCGGCGACCATCCCGGTCACCCTGAAGTCTACGCGCAACAACGGCGTCAGCGAGTCCGTCGCCGGATTCGTCGTCCCGCTGGGCGCGACCGTGCACCTGTCGGGCTCGATGATGAAGATCGGCCTGTTCGCATTCGCCGTCATGTACCTCACCGACGCCCAGCTGACGTTCGGCATGGCGCTCGGGTTCGTGCTGATGCTGGGCATCATGATGGTCGCCGCGCCGGGCGTGCCGGGCGGCGCGATCATGGCGGCGGTCGGCCTGCTGCAGACGCAGCTCGGCTTCGACGAGTCGCAGATCGCACTGATGATCGCCGCGTACATCGCCATCGACTCGTTCGGCACCGCCTGCAACGTCACGGCGACGGCGCGATCGCGCTGACCGTCAACAAGATGGCGCGGGGCGACCTGGGCGGCGAGAAGTTCAACGCGTCGGTGCCGGGTGCGGGGGATCCCGCGGCCGCCGCCGAAGACGGCGCCGCGCGTTAGGGCCGGATCGATGACGTCGCCGTCGTCGCCCACCTGGCGCCTCAGCACTTCCGTGGCGGGGGAGCCCGCCGGTGCAGTGGTGCACGGCAACCGCGTCCACGCCCTCGGCCCCGGCCCGCTGCCGGATCTCATCGCGGCCGCGACCGAATTTGCGCCCCGCGCGGAACCCGCGGAGCTGGTGCTCGTCCATACGGTGACCATGGGCGTCGACGAGGTCGGCGATTGGCTCGGCCGGCTGCAGGCCATGGGCGTGCGGGCGGTGTCGGTCCGCACGGTGCCGGACACCGAAGTGCTGGCCGACGTGAAGTACGGGATGAACGATGGCCGCGACATCGTCGTCGGCGATGCGGGAACGGGGTTGGCGTACAGCCGCCTGGGCATGCGTTCGGCTGACGGCGAGCCGCTGGCGGACGCCGTGGCGACGATGATCTCCGACGCCGGTTCCCTGTCGACGTGGGCCGTGCTGATCGGATCGGAAGAGGCGATCGCCGAGGCTCGGGACCGATTCCGCGGCACCCACGTGCGGCCCTTCGAATGCCGTTCGGCCGCCCTGGCGGCGGGGGCGCTGGATCCGGGACTGTTCCACAGGCTGGCAGATGCCGGGAACGGCGACGACGAAGACGACGAATACTGCCACTGCGATTGCGACGATTGCCGCGACTGCGACGATTGCGATTGTGACGATTGCGATTGCCATGACGATGCGGGGGCCGGGCACGGTGGCGCATCGTGGAAGCTCGCGCGAGCGGCCGTGATCCTCCCCCTTGCCGTGGGCGCGATCCTCGCCCTCGTCTCAATCGGAGGGAGCGTGCTGTGCCTGTTCGGAGAGGGCGGGAATCTCGGGGGCGGCGTGATCACCGGGGGTTTCCTTCGAGGTGCGACGTGGCGAGAATCCCGCCGAAGCCGCCGCGGAGGCCGCCGCAGCAGGCCGTAATTCGGCGGAGAAGCCGTTCCGGCCTGCGCCCCCGCCGGTGCCAGACGGGGTGCCGGTGCCGGAGGCCGTGGCCCGCGTCTTCGACCTTTTCGACCCCGCGCCGTTGTTCGCGGCCCATTCCAACTGCGACCGCAACGGCGGCCCGGGTACGAGAACCTGAACTACTACTGCCTCGACTATGGCGCGGCGACGAACCGGTTCGCCGAGGCGAATGGACCGCCGGAACTGGCCTACCCCGGGGACGTCGTCCAGGTCCACTTCTCCGCGACGGGCCCGCCGGATCGCCGCCTGTTCGAACCGCGCGGTGCGGCGAAACGTTCAAGCGGGTCTACGAAACACCCGGGGACACGTTCGCGTTCATCGAGGAACCCTGCGACGCGAACAACCGGCCATACGAGGGGGGAGTGGCCCGCCGACGGGCGAGCGGACGTGTACATCGTCGACATGAGGAACGTGTACCGGAGCCAAGCGGGTGCCCAATATCCCCTGATCCGCATCCACGAGCTCAAGGACCGGGCCGCCGGAGAAGCACTGCTGCGGCACTAAGGCTTAATCAAGTGAGCGGCCTAATCAAGTGGGAGGGCCGGCTCAGCCGGCCGAGCGGCTCAGCCGGTTGAGCCGCTCGATCATCCGAGCGGCCGATTGGTTCAGCGGCCCGTCTCCCGGGCCGCCCGCCCCGGAGGCCCCGCAACCGCAGACAGCGAGCGCGGGACGCTCCGGGTGCGGCGCGGGTCACGCCGTCGGGCATTTGGCGTTTGCGCAGCTCGGGGGTAAACTGGGCCGCTGGCGAGGGACACGTGTACCCGAGCCGCTCCGCGGCATTGCCGTGGAACGTAGCAGAGACATCAGCCAACGGGCCCGGATCGGGTCCGAGAAACGTGGAGGACATGGCTAAGGAAGGCGCAATCGAGGTTGAGGGCCGCGTCGTCGAGCCCTTGCCGAACGCGATGTTCCGAGTGGAGCTGGACAACGGGCACAGGGTGCTCGCCCACATCAGTGGGAAGATGCGCCAGCACTACATCCGCATTCTCCCGGAGGACCGGGTCGTCGTGGAGCTTTCCCCGTACGACCTGGAACGCGGCCGAATCGTCTACCGCTACAAGTAAGACACCACAACTCCACCGTCCTAGCGGAACGGGCGCCCGTCATCGGCGGGCGCGGGGGAGGAATCACCAGAACCGGCTCGGCGCCGGGTCCGCGCCCTTTTCCGACGTTCCGTCAGTTCACCTCCGGCAACGGTGGCCGGAGCCCCGCGCTTTTCACCCCGCCCACCCGGCGTCCGACCGGGCCACGGCGGGATCTCGGGCGGGGACGGCAGTGGAGCAAACCACCGCACCAACCGGAAGGAAAATGCCTAATGGCACGCCTTGCTGGAGTTGACCTGCCGCGCAACAAGCGCATGCAGGTCGCTCTCACCTACATCTACGGCATCGGGCCCGCCCGTGCCTCCGAGCTGCTGGAGAAGACCGGCATTCCCCGGATCTGCGCACCGACGATCTGTCGGACGAGCAGGTCTCGTCCCTGCGTGACGTCATCGAGGCCACCTGGAAGGTGGAGGGCGACCTCCGCCGCGAGGTGCAGGCCGACATCCGCCGCAAGATCGAGATCGGCTGCTACCAGGGCCTGCGCCACCGCCGTGGCCTCCCTGTCCGTGGCCAGCGGACTAAGACCAACGCTCGTACCCGTAAGGGCCCGAAGAAGACGATCGCCGGGAAGAAGAAGTAAACATGGCCAGCTCCGAAGTCCGCCCGCGGCCGCCGTACCGGCCGTCGCGTCGCGAAGAAGAACGTGGCCCAGGGCCACGCCTACATCAAGTCCACCTTCAACAACACCATCGTGTCCATCACGGACCCGAAGGGTGCCGTCATCTCGTGGGCCTCCTCGGGCCACGTCGGGTTCAAGGGCTCCCGCAAGTCCACCCCGTTCGCCGCTCAGTTGGCCGCCGAGAACGCTGCGCGCAAGGCGCAGGAGCACGGCATGAAGAAGGTCGACGTGTTCGTCAAGGGCCCGGGTTCGGGCCGCGAAACCGCCATCCGTTCCCTCCAGGCCGCCGGCCTCGAGGTCAGCTCGATCTCCGACGTGACGCCGCAGCCGCACAACGGCTGCCGTCCGCCGAAGCGTCGCCGCGTCTAAGAGAAGGGAAAGAGGAGAACAAAATGGCCCGTTATACAGGACCCGCAACCCGCAAGTCCCGTCGTCTCCGCGTCGACCTCGTCGGCGGCGACATGTCCTTCGAGCGCCGCCCCTACCCGCCCGGGCAGGCTGGCCGCGCCGCATCAAGGAGTCGGAGTACCTGCTCCAGCTGCAGGAGAAGCAGAAGGCCCGCTTCACCTACGGCGTCATGGAGAAGCAGTTCCGCCGTTACTACGCCGAGGCGAACCGTCGCGCCGGCAAGACCGGCGACAACCTCGTCATCCTGCTCGAGTCGCGTCTCGACAACGTCATCTACCGCGCCGGCCTCGCGCGCACCCGCCGCCAGGCCCGTCAGCTGGTGTCGCACGGCCACTTCACCGTCAACGGCAAGAAGATCAACGTGCCGTCGTTCCAGGTGACGCAGTACGACATCATCGACGTGCGCCCGAAGTCGCGCAAGATGCTGTGGTTCGAGGAGGCCCAGGAGGGCCTGGTCGACGCCGTCGTCCCGGCCTGGCTGCAGGTCGTCCCCGAGACCCTGCGCATCCTCGTGCACCAGCTGCCCGAGCGCGCCCAGATCGACACCCCGCTGCAGGAGCAGCTCATCGTCGAGTTCTACTCGAAGTAAGGCTCAGCGCGGCGCCCTTCCGGGCGTCCGCGCGGAACTTCTTCGACCCGGCTTTGCGACGGCCGCGTCAACCGCGGTTCGGCCGTAGAGTCGGGGCAACTTCGCATCCCCATTCCCCAAGGCGTCAAATAGCGGTCGCCACCAGGAGGATCACAGATCATGCTCATTTCCCAGCGTCCCACGCTCACCGAGGATTTCATCGATTCCTCGCGCTCCCGGTTCGTCATCGAGCCGCTGGAGCCGGGTTTCGGCTACACCCTCGGCAATTCGCTTCGCCGTACGCTGCTGTCGTCCATTCCGGGCGCGGCGGTGACGAGCATCCGCATCGACGGCGTGCTGCATGAGTTCACCACCATCCCGGGTGTGAAGGAGGATGTCTCCGACATCATCCTGAACATCAAGGGCCTGGTGCTGAGCTCCGACTTCGACGAGCCGGCGACCGTGTACCTGCGCCGCGAGGGTGGCGGAGCCGTCACGGCTGGCGACATCGAGTGCCCGGCGGGCGTGGAGATCCACAACCCGGATCACCACATCGCGACGCTCAACGAGTCGGGGCGCCTGGACATCGAGATGGTCGTCGAGCGTGGTCGCGGCTACGTTCCCGCCCAGCCGAATTCCGGCGGCGAGATCGGCCGCATCCCGGTCGACCAGATCTACTCCCCGGTGCTGAAGGTCAGCTACAAGGTCGAGGCGACCCGCGTCGAGCAGCGCACCGACTTCGACAAGCTGGTCATCGACGTGGAGACGAAGAACTCCATCTCCGCCCGCGACGCGATGGCGTCGGCCGGCAAGACCCTGGTGGAGCTCTTCGGCCTGGCCCGCGAGCTCAACGAGGCCGCCGAGGGCATCGAGATCGGCCCGTCCCCGCAGCAGAACGAGGACATCGCCGCCTACTCCATGCCCATCGAGGACCTGGACTTCTCCATGCGCTCCTACAACTGCCTGAAGCGCGAGGAGATCCACACGGTCGGCGAGCTCGCCGCCCGCACGGAGTGGACCTGCTGGACATCCGGAACTTCGGCGACAAGTCCATCAACGAGGTCAAGGTCAAGCTTTCGGAGCTGGGCCTGTCCCTGAAGGACTCGCCGAACGATTTCGACCCGTCCACCGTTGAGGGCTACGACGCCGAGACCGGCGAATGGACCGAGGACGCGGAGGTCGGCTACGACGAGTAGCCGCTACAGCGCACGCGACTTAAAAACACGAGGAGAATCCCATGCCCAAGCCCAAGAAGGGCGCCCGTCTCGGCGGCTCCGCTTCCCACCAGAAGAAGATTCTGGCGAACCTGGCGAAGCAGTTGTTCGAGCACGGCCAGATCAAGACCACCGACACCAAGGCCAAGCTGCTGCGCCCCTACGCGGAGAAGCTGATCACGAAGGCCAAGGGCGCCACCCTGGCGGATCGCCGCAACGCCGCGAAGCTGCTGAACGACAACTACGTCGTCCAGGTGCTTTTCGACGAGCTGGCGCCGAAGTTCGCCAACCGCGAGGGCGGCTACACCCGCATCATTAAGCTGGGTAACCGCAAGGGCGACAACGCGCCGATTTCGCTGATCCAGCTGGTCACCGAGGAGACCGCTTCCGCCGAGGCGACCCGCGCCACCCGCGCCGCCGCGTCGAAGCAGGCCGAGGAGGCCAAGGCGGAGGACACCGACGCCAAGGCCGCCGAGGAGGCTCCGGGGTCGAGGCCGAGGAGTCGACCGACGCCGAGGCCGAGGCTGAGGCCAAGGACGCCACGCCGAGGCCGAGGCTGAGGCTGAGGCCGACGAGAAGAAACCCCCGCGGTCGCTTTTCGCTCGAGCGCCCCGCCACCCGTCGTTTCGGGTGGCGGGGCGCTTTTGCGTTTTCCCCGGAAGACGGGGGATCATTGCCTTCCGTGAACGACCTTGACGTGAATGCCCCGCGCGAAGGGGACCCGAATGCCCCGAGTGGCGCCGGTGCGAGCGACGCCGGTGCCAGCGCCCCGAGTGGCGCAGGTGTGCGCGACGCCGGTGTTGGTGCCCCGAGTGGCGCCGGTGCGAGCCACCCCGGTGCGGGCAACGCCGGTGCCGGCGATTCGGCGGACCTCGTGCGGCTGCGCCTCGACATCGCCTACGATGGCACCGATTTCCACGGGTGGGCCGCGCAGGGCGGGCCGGGTGGGGCGTCGCTGCGCACGGTCCAGGGGGTCATCGAGGACGCCCTGGCCAAGGTCCTGCGCCAGGAGGCGCGCCTGACGGTCGCCGGCCGCACGGACGCGGGGGTGCATGCGCTGGCGCAGGTCGCCCACGTCGACGTCACCCGCGAGTCGCTGGACACGAGGTCCATCGCCGGCGATCCGGCGCGGCTGGTGCGGCGGCTGGCGCGCCTGTTGCCCGACGACGTCTCCATCCGGGCCTGCTCCTTCGCTCCGGAGGGCTTCGACGCCAGGTTCTCGGCTTTGCGACGCCACTACGTCTACCGCATCACCACCTCCGACGCGGGCCCGCTGCCCACGCGTGCGCGCGATACGGCGACGTGGACGAGGAAGGTCGATCTGGACGTGCTGCGCGAATCGGCGGAGGTGCTCGTCGGCCTGAACGATTTCGCCGCGTTCTGCCGCCACGCGAAAACGCGACCACGATCCGCGATCTGCAGCTGTTCGATGGCACGACATTTCCACGGCAGCGGAGCCGGAGCTGTACGAGGCCCGGGTCACCGCCGACGCCTTCTGCTGGTCGATGGTGCGGTCGCTGGTGGGCGCCTGCCTGGCGACGGCGGAGGGCCGCCGCCCCCGGGGCTTCACCGGCGGGCTGCTCGACGAGCGCGAACGCTCGCCGCTCGTGCCGGTGGCGCCCGCCAAGGGCCTGGCGCTGGCGGGGGTGGATTACCCGGATGACGACGAATTGGCCGCCCGCGCCGCCAAGACCCGGGACATCCGTGTCCTGCCCGGCGAGGAGCACCGCGCCGTCGGCAAGGGCTGCCCTGACACCAACCCGTGGTTCGACGGAATGCCCGACCGCTAGACTGACGCCGGTCGGAACCATTCGTTCCACTCTCACCGACCCATCGAATCGACCTGGGTCCCTAGTTTCCCCGGAGGCGATTCACCGTGATCTGGCCCGCCATCGTGTTGGTCCTGCTGCTCGTCGTCCCCGGAGCTATCCTGGCCGTCGCGTCGGGCCTCTGGCTCGGCTGGGCGCTCGCGCTCGGCCCGGCGCTCACCTTCGCGGTCACGGGGCTCGCCGGGTGGTTGTTCGGCGCGGTCGGCATCGGCTACTCGACGCTCACCGTCGCCCTGGCGTGGCTCGTCATGGTCGCCATCGCACTGGTGTGGCGCCGCTTCGCGCCCAAGCGGGAGGACGCGGCGGGGCGGGCGTCGTCAAGCGAGGAGCCCCGCGGCCGCGCGCGGGCCCTCATGGCGTTGCCCGCCGTGGCGGGACTGACGGTCGCGGTGGTGACGGTCGCGGTGGTGACGGTCGCGGTGGTGACGCTGGGGTGGGCCGCGCTGTCCAGGCTCGCCCGCGCCACCGAGGGCATCGAGGCCATCCAGCAGTCGTGGGACGTGCACTGGCACGCCTCGGTGATCAAGTACGCGCTGGACACCGGGATGGTGTCGTCGACGCGGATGGGCGAGATCCAGAACCTGGAGACCTCCGGCGACATGTACTACCCGGCGGCCTGGCACGCGTTCGGCGCGACGGTCGTCGAGGTCACGGGCCTGAGCGTGCCAGCCACCGTCAACATCCTCGGCCTGGTCGCCCCCGCCCTGCTGCTGCCGCTGGGCGCGGCCGCGCTGGGCTGGCGGATGATCGACCGCGGCGGCTGGACCGCCTCCATCGCGGCGGGCCTGGCTGCGGTGCTGACCACCGCCGTGCCCGTGATGGCGCCCATCGGCGTCTACGTCGGCGCATGGCCCTACCTGCTGGGCATCGCCCTCACCGGCGTCACCTTCGCCGTGCTGTCGTCGGTGCCGCACGCGCCGATCCGCATGTTCGCCGGTGCGCTGGCGCTGATCGGCATCGGCCAGCTCCACCCCTCCGCCGTGCCGTCGACCGTGCTGCTGCTCGCCGCCTGGTGGCTGTTCGGCCGGCTCTGGCGGCCGGTGCGCCCGGAGCTGGGGGCCGCGAAGTCCCGGCTGCGCGACATCGGGCTGATGGCGCTGCCCGGCGTCGTCTCCGCCGCGTTCCTGCTGCCGCAGTGGCTGTCCGGCGAGCAGCAGGCCCAGGAAATCCGCGCCGAGAGCGCCACGGTCGACGTCAACCGCTTCGAGTCCTGGTACCGCGCCGCGACGATGCTCACCCGCCACGCGGAGGACTACGGGTCGGTCAAGCCGGTGATCATCGTCGGCGTCATCGGTCTGGCGGTTCTGGCGCTGCTGCTGCGGCGCTACTGGCCGGCGGTCGCGTGGGCGGTGTCGGTGCTGTACACCACGCATGCCATCAACACCTTCGACGGGGTCTTCGGCAAACTGCTCGGCGTCTACACCGGCCTGCACTACTCCACGCCGCACCGCCTGGTCCTGCAGACCGCGCTGTTGATCACGGCGGCCGGCGGCGCGGGCGTGGCCCTGCTCATCGCCGCTGCGGCGGCGTACGCGGCGCGTCGCAAAGCCCGGAGCGCGGCCACCGCGAGCGATGCAACCGCGAGCGATGCAACCGCGAGCGACGCGCCGGCGGGCACCGGCTCCGAAAGCCCCGCCCCCGCGCGCGAGGATGCCGCTCCCGTGCCCTTCGCCGACCGGCTCGCGCGCCCCAACCCGGCGCCCGCCCCGGTCGCGGGCATGCTCGTCGCGGCGCTGCTGGTGGCCGGGTTCGTGCCGTGGGCCGTGCACCGCATGGCGCCGGTCAACGATCACTCGTACCTGGACATCCGCGACCACCGGTTGGTCAGCGAGCGCGACCTGCGCGCCTTCGACTGGCTGGCGCAACAGCCGGAGGCCCACGAGCACCGGGTGTTTACCAACCCCAACGAGGGCTCGGCGTGGATGTACATGCGCAACGACATCCCCACCGTGTTCCGCCACTTCGTGTGGCCGGACGCCGACAAGCACTCGGCGACGTCGATGATCTACTGGCACACCGACAGGATCGGCTGGGGGGAACCGTGGAACCCGACGGCCGCCAACCAGGTGGACCTGGCGCTGAAGAAGCTCGACGTCGGCTTCATCTACGTGTCGCCGCCGTACTTCTGGGCGGACCAGCGCATCAACATGCGCATGCAAGAGGGTGCCTGGTGGTCGCGTGGCCTGACGCCGGTGTACCGCGACGAGGAAGTCACCATCTACGCCGTCAACGCCGTGATCGACCCCGAGCGCATCGAAGAGATGCGCAAGGGCTCTCCGATGGAGATGCCGCCGATGACCACCCGCGGCCAGGCGGGCGTGGCCAAGCCGGGCGACGCCGACTACGACGCCCCGCACGCCTGGGTGCCGGACTTCTCCACCGGTTACCGCGGGGAGGGCTCCGTGTTCCCGGAGGGGCAGGAGCCGCTGACGGCGCGCCCCAAGTAGGCGCACGATCCCCCTCCGGCCCGCGCCCCGCGCGCCCTGGGCCGTTTCGCCCGCCGCACCGGTGACATCGATCACGGGCGGCGGGCATCTGCGCGATTGGGTGGGTTCGCCCGACCCGAGCACGTAGGGTGAGGGACCATGCGCAAGTTCACCACGTTCGCCGCCCTAGCCGCCTCGACCCTTCTGCTGGCCGGGTGCTCGGGCGGCGGGGTCGATTCCGAGTCCGAGACGATCGCCGACACCTCGTCGAATACGCTGACCAGCGCGGCGCCGCTCAACGACGGCGGAGCCAATCAGGGCCAGTCCGGCCAGAAGGTCACGGACGTCCCGGACTCGCGCTTCATGCCGCCGGGGGCCTCGGGCTCGCGCATCTTCCGCCTCGCCGATGGCGCGACGGAGTGCTTCGCCAATTCGCTCGGCCCGGATTTCTTCCTGACGTGCCGCACGAATTTCGCCAACCCGCCGATGGTGCAGTCCTACGGCGGCGAGCAGGTCCCGGCCAACGCCGTGACGTGGTCGCTGGGCGCGGCGCCCGTGTACGCGCAAATGAACTTCCCGGACACCGGACATCAGCTGGCGACCCTGAACGCCTACGAGCGCGTCAAGATGTTCGGTTTCACCTGCACCGCCTACGGCCCCGCGACGGTCGAGTGCGGCGGCCCGGGCGGCAGCGCATCGCTCGACGCCGGCAACGTCACGGGCGCGACCGTCCCGGCGCCGACCGAGGCCCCCGCGCCGCCGTCGGAGGGGCTGCCCGCCCCGTCGCTGCCGAACATCGAGGTCCCCGACATGGGCGACATCATCGGCCCCAAGCCGGGCCAGTAGCGCACCGCTCCACGACGACGCCCGTCACCCCTTCGCCGACATGATCGGCAGGGGCCTGACGGGCGTTATCGCGTCCCCGATGCGCAGGTGCCAGGCGTGGGCGCCGATGGTCAGGCGCGGGACGTCCGCGCGGGCGGGGCCGGATGGTTCGGGCGGCGGGGCGTCGTGAAGCATGATCGCCGCGGTGCGCGGGGACCCGTCCGCCGTGGCACCGGGATCGAGGACGAGCAGGTCGACGGTCGGGTCGCCGGCGGCGGTGACGGGCACGGCCCCGTGGTCGAGGAGAATGCCGAAGGCGCGGGGACGATGCGTGCGGACGCCGATGCGGGCGCCGGTGATGAGCGTGGGCACGAGGAGTTCGGCCAGGCCGACGGGGACCTGCTGCTGGTGCGCGACACGGGGGCGCTGCACGTGCGCATCGACGACCGCGTCCACCCGGTGGCGAACCTGGCGTCGGCGCGGCTGGTGCTGGGGCAGCCGGCCGAACCGGTCCGCGTCGGGGGAGGGGCGCTGGGCGACGTGCCCGCGGGGCACCCCATCGGCATCGCGGGGGGCGCCGGTCATCGCCGCCTCCGACCCGCCCGGCGCGCCTGCCGCGGTGGGGGTGTGCGAAAACGCCGAGCCCGCCCTGCATGAGCCGGTCGCGGTCCGGTCCACCGTGGCCCGCACCGGGGACCTGCCCGTCGACGATGGCGTGGCGGCCCTGCTCGGCGACGGGGAGCGGCTGTGGTTGGTCCACGGCGGGCGCCGCGCGCTGATCGACGCCGCCGATCCCGCGCTGGCCCGGTCGCTCGGGCTGGCCGGGGCACCGGTTCGCCCCGCCGGGCCGGCCCTGTTGCGGGCGCTGCCCGAGGCGCCGCCGGTGACGGTCCCCGAGGTGCCCCGGGTGGGGGAGGCGACCGCGTGGCCCGCGCCGTTCGACCTGGTCGGACGGGTCGTCGAGGTGGCGGACCGGCGCGTCGCGGTGCTTTCCGACGGCGCCGTCGAAGTCCCTCCGGTGCTCGCCGACGTCTTCGCGGCCCGGTTCGGTTCCGCCTCGGCGACGGAGCCGGAGCTGGCCGCGGTTCCCGTCGCCGCCGCACCCGAATCGGCATCGTCTGCACCGGCCGCTCCCGCCGCCGATACAGCCGCCGCTCCCGCCGACGATTCAGCGGCGGTGACGGCGATGACCTCGTCGAGGACCGCTGGCCAGGCCACCGCGCCCTCCGGGCACTCGCCGCCGGAGTTGCCCGCCGCCGCCACGACCACCGAGCGCGCCTCTTCCGCACCGCGCACCGCCTCGGCGACGTCCGGGGCGCCGGGCGGCACGGCCCCCGGCGGGGCGCACGAGGTCAGCGAGATGTTGATCACCCGCGCCCCCTGCGCCACCGCCGAATCGATCGCCGTGGCCAGCGACAGCAGGGTGCCCTCGTCTCCCGTGGTGTGGCGGATGCTCAGCACGGTCGCCCCCGGCGCGACGCCCGCAATGGAATCCGCGCCGGGCCGACCCGCCGCCAACCCCGCGACGAAGGTCCCGTGGGCGTCGCAGTCGTGGAACGTGCCCTCCCCGCCGGTGACGTCGCCGCCGTCGACGACGCCTCCCAACCGCGGGTGATCCGCCACTCCGGTGTCGATGATCGCGATGGTGATGCCCGCGCCGTCGGCCAGGGGCCACGCATCCCGGAACCGCAGCGCCCGTTCGGCGCCGGTCGGTTCGGACAGGATCGCCGTCGATGACGCCGCGGCCTCGGTGCACCGGGTCTGGGCGGCCGGCTGCGGGGCGCCGACGGTGGCCGTCGCAAAGCACAGGAGCCCCGCCGACCAGGCGGCGGCGCGCAGACGCCGGCTCACCGGACCAGCCCCGCCGCCAGCTCGGGGATCCCCGCCACCACCGCAGCGAGCGGCAGGGACACGGCGATGGACACGGCCTCGACGAGCTTGAGCACGCGCCGCATGGTCGGGGTCACGCGCGCGGCGGGCACGGCGGCGACGGTCGTCGCCGCCAGGGGCGGGGCGATCAGGCGCAACGCGATCGGCCAGTGGCCCGCGTCCCATTGCGCCAGCGCGAGACCGATGAGCAGGGCGGCGCCGGCGCAGCCCAGGGCCGCCGACGGGATCAGCCGGGCATGGCCCCGGGACTGGATCAGGCACAGCACCGTCGCCGCCGCGAGCAGCCCCGTCGACCAGCCGTCCGGCGATCCCGCGGCGATCGGCGCGGCCGCCGCGACGAGGACCGCCGCCCACCCCGCGACCATGCCGTCGAGGAGCCGGCCCGCCCGCGAAGCGACGGCGTCGACGGGGTCATCGGGGTCGGGGTCGTCCGGGAAGGGCTCTCCCGCGGCGGGGATGCGCGGCACCCGCACCCCGGCCGCCGCGACGGCGAGACCCGGGGCCGCCGCCACACCGATCACGGCCAGGGCGATGGTCAACGCGGCGGCGGGGAGGACCTCGCCGGACCAGGCCAGCGCCGCCGCGTACCGGGCGCGCCGTCGGCGAGCACGTCGGCGACGCCGATCACCATCGGCGGCGGCGCGGGCCCGGGATCGTCGACGATGACGATGCGGTCGCCGTAGCGCACCCCCGCCCCGGCCAGGCCGGACTCGGGATCGGCGATGGTCCCGTCGGGCAGCCGGCCCGCCACGACGCCCCCGGCGCGGCGCCGGAGCCGAACATGTCGAGCATCTCGGGCAGCACGGCGGCCACCGGCGCCTCCGCCGGGACGAGCAGATCCGCCCTCCGCGCAGGTCCGTCCCCGGGCAGCAAATCGACCCGGATCCGCAGCATCGACGCCGTCGGCGACATGATTCCCCCAACCCGCGGTGGCCGTCCGCCCCCGCGTCTCCCGTGCGCCCGTTCCCCCGTTGGCCGGGCGCGCCCATCCAGGGTGGCCTATGCTCTGCGTCGCGTCCAGCCGAAGAGGCTGGGTCACTCGGGGGAGGGCTTCGACGATGGGGGATGCGCGCACGCGCTTGACGACGGCCGACGGCGGCACCGCCGCGGCCACGGCACGGGGTGCCGCGGGGACTGCGGTGGCGGGAGCGGCGGCGGAGATGTCGGGGGTGGCGGCGATGGAGCCGCGGCCGGCGCCGGAACGCCCGCCGAGGGTGCCCGGGCCGCAGCCGAGGGCGGGGGACATCCGCCCCGATGCGCCGCCGGAAGCGCCGGAAGCGAAGCCGGTGCCGCTGATGCGGGCGCTGCTGCCCGTGGTGATGCTCGTCGCGGTGGTGGGCATGGTCGCGGTGATGGTGGTGTCGGGCTCGGGGCGCAACCCGATCACGTTCATGTTTCCGCTGCTCATGGTGGTCTCGACGCTGGGCATGATGGCCGGCGGTGCGTCGGGCGCGGCCGATGCGGGGCCCGCCCGGCGCGACTACCAGCGGCACCTGGCCAGCGTGCGCCGGGCGGTGGCGGTGGGGGTGGGCATGCAGCGGGCCAGCGTGGTCCACGTCCACCCCGACCCCGCCGATGCCTGGACCTTCGCGGGTACGTGGCGCATGTGGGAGCGCGACCCGAGCGCCTCGGTCCCGAGCGCCTGCGCATCCCGGTCGGGCTCGGCGCGGACGGGTCGGTGCTGAACCTGGACCTGAAGGAATCCGCCGAGGGCGGCGTCGGCCCGCACGGCCTGTGCATCGGCGCGACGGGGTCGGGCAAGTCGGAGTTCCTCAAGTCGGCGGTGCTCGCGCTGGCCGCCACGCATGGCCCGGACCAGCTCAACCTGGTGCTCGTGGACTTCAAGGGCGGTGCGACGTTCCTGGGACTGGAGGGTCTGCCGCACGTGTCGGCGGTGATTACCAACCTCGCCGACGAGCTCGTCCTCGTCGACCGCATGCAGGACGCCATCCGCGGCGAAATGACCCGCCGCCAGGAGCTGCTGCGTTCCTCGGGCAACTTCCCGGGCGTCGCCGAGTACGAGGCCGCGCGCCGGGCCGGCCGCACGGACCTGAAGCCGCTGCCGGCGCTGGTCATCGTGGTCGACGAGTTCTCGGAGCTGCTGGGCCACCGCCCGGAGTTCGCCGAGCTCTTCGTGGCCGTCGGTCGCCTGGGCCGTTCGCTCACATGCATCTGCTGTTGGCCAGCCAGCGCCTGGAGGAGGGCCGCCTGCGCGGGCTGGACAGCCACCTGTCCTACCGGGTGGGCCTGAAGACCTTCTCCGCCGCCGAATCCCGCAGCGTCCTCGGCGTCCCCGACGCCCATCACCTGCTGGCCACGCCGGGCGCCGGTTTCCTCAAGACCGACGCGGGCGCGCCCGTCCGCTTCCACTCCGCCCACGTGTCCGGGCCGGTGCCCGCGGTTTCCGCGGCAGGGCGGCACGGCCCCGGGGCGGCCGCGGGTGCGCGGGTGTCGGCGTTCGCGGCCTCGGGCGGGCCGGCGGCCGACGGCGCCGGAGAGCGTGACGACGCATCGGAGACAGCGCGGAACCGGGGGCCGTCGCACAGCATCCTGGACGCCACCGTCGCCGCGATGGCCGGGCACCCGCATGCCGCGCACCGGGTGTGGCTGCCGCCGCTGCCCGCCCGGACCGCACTCGCCGACGCCGTCGATTCGTCGCTGCCGCCGCTGACGGCATCGGTGGGGCTCATCGACCGCCCGCTGGAGCAGCGCCAGGACCCCTACGTCGTGGATCTGTCCGGCCCCGGCGGGCATGCCGCGATCGTCGGCGCGCCGCGGTCGGGAAAATCTACGGCGGTGCGCACGCTCGTGGCGTCGCTGGTTCTGACGACGCCGCCGGAAAAGCTCCACGTCCACGTCATCGACTACGGCGCGGGTGGCCTGGCGGATCTCGCGGAACTGCCCCACGTGGCGTCGGTGACGCACCGCGGCGACGTCGACAAGCTCAACCGCGTGGTGTCGGCGATGTCGTCGGAGGTCGCCGAACGCGAGGAACGGCACCGCGAACGGGGCTGGCGCACCATCGCCGAGGCGCGGGCCGGCGGGGAACCGGATGTGCTGCTCATCGTCGACGGGTGGCCGGCGCTGCGGCAGGAGCACCAGAACCTCGGCGACCGGGTGCAGGCGATCCTGTCGGACGGCCTGGCCGTCGGCGTGCACGTGGCGCTGACCGCGCACCGGTGGACCGAGCTGCGGCCGGCGGTGCGCGACCTGCTGGGCACCCGCATCGAATTGCGGCAGGCCGAGGCCATCGACTCCGTCATCGACCGCAAGGCCGCGAAAGTCGTGCCGGACGCGCCGGGCCGGGGGCCGTCGCCGGACGGATGCGGTGCGCTGATCGCGCTGTGCGGGCCCGACGACGTCGCCGAAGTGGCCCGATCGTGCCGCGCGCGGGGGCGACACCCGGGTGCCGCAGTTGAAGCTCCTGCCCGCGCGGGTCGGCTGGGACGCCGTCGAAGCGGCCGTGGCGTCGGGCGCGGCCGACGCTGAAGCTCCTGGTGGTCGATTACCGCCGCGGACTGCTCGATGCCGTGCCCGCGGACCGCCTGGCGGGATACGCGGGATCGCCGGCGGTGGCCGAACCGATGGTCGCCGAACTGGCCGCGGCGCTGCGCGGGCGGCTGCCGGGCCCGGACGTCACCCCGGAGCGGCTGCGGGCGCGCGACTGGTGGACCGGGCCGGACATCGCGGTGGTGGTGGACGACTACGACCTCGTGTCGAGTTCGCGGGGGTCGCCGTTGACGCCGCTGGGGGAGTTCATCCCGCACGCCGCGGACATCGGCCTGCACGTGGTGCTGGCCCGGCGCACCGGTGCCGCGACCCGGTCGCTGCATGACCCGGTGCTCGGGGCGGCGAAGGACCAGGGCGCGACGGGCCTGGTGCTCGACGGCTCCCGCGACGACGGGCCTGGTGCTCGACGGCTCCCGCGACGACGGGCCGCTGATGGGCGTGGCCCTGCGGCAGCGCCCGCCTGGCCGCGGCAAGTGGGTCGAACACGGCAAGCCGCCGCGCGTGATGCAGGTGGCGCTGCCGCCGGAGGAAAAGGTCGCGCTGCCGCCGGAGGAAAAGGTCGCGCTGCCGCCGGAGGAAAAGGTCGCGCTGCCGTCAAAGGAAAAGGTGGCGCCGCCGCCGGAGGGGAACGGAGATGCCGATGAACGCTGAAGCCCATCCCGGCCCGCGGGTGCTCCACGCCTGGGGTCCGGCGGCGCGGGGACCGGAGGGGGATGCGGCGACGATCGACGGGTTCGACGCTGCCCCGGATGTCGTGATCACCCCGTCGTACTGGGGCGGCAGGCGACGCGAGCTGTTCGCGGAGGAGCTGGTCCGGCGCGGTTTCGACCCCCGGATCGGGGATGTCGCCACTGAGCTGATGGGCCTGGAGCGCCCCGCCGTGGGGCACAGTTTCCTCGTGGAGGTCGAGCCCGGCCGCATCTGCATCTCGCGCCTCGACTTCGACTCCGGGCTCGCCGATTCGAGGTTGTCCTTTCGCGGCGGCGACGCGATCGAGATCATCGGCGACGTGGCCGCGGAGTTGCTCGGGGCAGCCGGGGATGCGGTGGGTGATGTGGGCGGCGGGCATGTCGTGGGAATCGGGGACGCCGTCGGCATCGACGACGTGCTCGAACGTTCGGATGCGGAGTTCATCGTCGCCGCGGACGACGACCGCCTACTTTCGGACATGCGCCAGCGAGGTTGGCTGGCGTTCCCCGTGCCGGTTGAACTGCTGGGGGCGCGGAGGCACGGCGCCGATGGAGACGCCGACGACGGGAGCGTGGTCGATGGCCCGCCCGCGGTCGAAGACGCTCCCGATGGCCTGGACATCGCCGCTCTGCGCCGCCGCGCCCGCGACCTTTCACGAGCGCCCCGACGGCCGCGCCACAGGCTCCTTCCCGTGCCGTCGCTGGCCGCAGCCGCCCTGGCCTGCGTCGTCGCCGCGATCGCGATCGTCCTCATCGTCGACGGTCCGGTCGGGGCGGCGTGGCGCGACGAAACGGTGGTGGCCGCCGCGGCGGAAGAACCCGACGGAGCCGCGCGCCCGGCGCCCGAAGCGGAGCCCGCGCCGCCCGATCCCGCGGCCCCGAAGGCCGGCACGAAACCTCCGGCGCGGGAGCTGGCGGGCAAGGGCGTCCGCGTCGAAATGCCGGAGGGATGGCGAATCGACGCCGCCGCCGGGGGAGATGCCCTGATCCTCGTCGACGGTGGCACCATGCGCGTGCTCGTGTCGGCCGGCCGGTTGCCGGCGGGAACGGACGTCGACGCGCTGGCCGCCGGCCTCGCCGAGCACGCGGAGGTAACACCGGGGATGGACGCGGTGCGACGGGAGGTCCTCGAGGGCCTCGATGTCGTGGTCCACGAGGAACGTCCCGCCGACGGGTCCGTCGTCCTGTGGCAGCACCGGGTGGTCGACGGGTGGCAGGTCTCCGTCGGCTGCCAATTCCGCGGCGCGACGATCCCGCAGGTCCGCCCGATCTGCGGCGAAGCCGTGCGCACCGCCGCAGTGGACGAGCGCCGGTGACGGGGGTGGCCCGGGGGAGGGGCGGAAAAAAAGATGGAACCGATCGGCGCCGGGGCGCGTCCAATCATGTGGCGGCCGGGGAACGCACACCGGCCACCTGACCCGGTGCGGGGACCTCCGCACCGGAACTCGCGCCCGCGGCAGACGACGCGGGCGACACGATGGGCACGACACGAGAAATAGAGGGGGAATCACATGGCCGACGGAATCTTCACCACCGAATCCGGCACGATGAAAACGACGGCGGGGGACGTCGACGGGGTCAACCAGGAAGTCTCCGGCGAGCTGAGCCGGCTCCGCGGCGTCGTCGACGGTCTGGCGGGGGAGTGGAAGGGCCAGGCCAAGCAGGCCTTCGACGACCTCATGATCCGATGGGACGAGGCCGCGGCGAAGCTGTCCGGCGCGCTCACCGACATCGCCGAGAACATCCGCGCCAACGCTGGCTCCTTCGACGACGGCGAGGAAACCGGCGTGGCGGACCTCAACCGCGTCAGCGCCTCCGGCGGCGGGCTGCTGAACCTGTGACGCCGGCGCCCCACCGGGCACCGCACCGGCCGCCGAGCGGCCACCGAACACCACGATCAACCATCACGAGGGGGACCACATGACCGACACCATCCGCTACCAATTCGGCTCCATCGCCGCCGGCGCAGCCGACAGCCGCGCCACCTCCGGGCAAATCCAGACGCTGCTCGGCGACCTAAAGTCCCGCATCGCCCCGATGACCGCCACCTGGGAGGGCGATTCGGCGGTCACGTACGAGGAAGCCCAGCGCAAGTGGGACGACTCCGCCACCGACCTCAACCAGATCCTGGACACCATCGCCCGCACCGTCGAAGAGGGCAACGACCGCATGTCCGACATCAACCGCCGCGCTGCCGCCAGCTGGGGCTGACCGGCCACCGCGCAACCGTTTCACGAACCGCTGCGCGAACTGCTCGACGGACTGCTTTACGACGGCCGATGCCACCGCCCCGCAACCCGGGGCGGATGCATCGGCTGCACCCGTTCACCGGCGCCGACGCGTTTTGGATTGCGGCGCCCGCACCGGTAAAGTAGGCCGCCTGTGTGCACCCCACTCCCGCACGCGCGACGAAACACGCCCCACGCCGGGCCGTCTTCAAGCGAAAAAGCGGCGAGCACAACCTCCCCGGGTCTCCACCGGCCGCCGGGGGCAGGGCACGCGGCGCACACCGGCCGGCAGAATCACACGGACCCGTAAAGGAGTCATGTTGTCTACTTTCCACCCCAAGGACGGTGACATCGAGCGCAAGTGGTACGTCATCGACGCCACTGACGTCGTGCTCGGTCGCCTCGCCACCCACGCCGCCGACTTGCTGCGCGGCAAGGGCAAGGCCTACTTCGCCCCCAACGTCGACTGCGGCGACCACGTCATCGTGATCAACGCCGACAAGATCCACATCTCCTCCAACAAGCGGGACCGCGAGATGCGCTACCGCCACTCCGGCTTCCCGGGCGGCCTCAAGTCGATGACCCTGGGGCGCTCCCTCGAGCTGCACCCCGAGCGCGTCGTCGCCGAGGCCATCGAGGGCATGATGCCGCACAACAAGCTGTCGCGTCAGTCCATCAAGAAGCTTCACGTCTACGCCGGCTCCGAGCACCCCTACGCCAGCCAGAAGCCCGAGAACTACGAGATCAAGGCGGTGGCGCAGTGATCAACCCCCAGGACACCAACGAGGCCCAGGTCGAGAACACCGAGGCCACCTACGACGACGTCCAGGCCGCGGCCGAAGCCGCCACCGAGGACTTCACCTCGACCATCGGCGAGGCCCTCGTCGATGAGACCGCCGAGGTCGAGGCCGACGATGCCGTCGTCGCCGAGCCCGCCGCCCTGGATCGCCCGATCCAGACCGTCGGTCGCCGCAAGCGCGCCATCGCCCGCGTCAACGTGACCGCCGGCACCGGCAAGATCACCTGCAACGGCCGCGACATCGAGGACTACTTCCCGAACAAGCTGCACCAGCAGGAGATCAAGGACCCGCTGGTCCTGCTCGAGCGCGAGAACCAGTTCGACATCGCCGCCAACATCAACGGCGGCGGCCCGTCCGGCCAGGCCGGCGCCCTGCGCCTGGCCATCGCCCGCGCCCTCAACGAGTACAACCCGGAGGAGCGCGGCCAGCTGAAGAAGGCCGGCTTCCTCACCCGCGACGCCCGCGCCGTCGAGCGCAAGAAGGCCGGTCTGCACAAGGCCCGCCGCGCGCCGCAGTACTCCAAGCGCTAAACCGAAGCTTCGGCTTCGGGTGCCGCCGCCGGTTCGCCGGTGGTGGTGCGGTGCCGCCGGTTCGCCGGTGGAGTGCTTCACCGAAACGCCCCATCCCTGGTTCGCCCGGGGTGGGGCGTTTTTCGCGTTTTCGGGGGTTGCTTCGCCGCAGTTGCGCCCGTTCCCGCCAGTCGGCCTCGCAGACGCGCCCGTTCCCGTCACCCGGCCTCGCAGATGCGCCAGTTACATGCTGATGCGCCAGTTGCAACGGGCGCATCTGCATGTAACTGGCGCATCTGGAGAGGTGGGGCGCCGGGGCGTGGAAGGAGGGGTGGGGCGCCGGAGTGGGAGCGGGTGCCCGGAGCCTAGGAGAGGGGATGGAGGGCGCGCGGTGGGGCGCGCGGTGCGGCCTACGCCCCCACGTATTTCGCCAGGTGCTCGCCGGTGATCGTCCCGCGGCCGTCCCGTGCGGCGGCGACGAGGTCGGCTGGCGTGCCCTCGAACACCACGCGCCCGCCGTCGTGGCCGGCCCCGGGCCCGAGGTCGATGATCCAGTCGGCGTGCGCCATCACGGCCTGGTGATGCTCGATCACGATCACCGACGACCCGCCGTCGACCAGCCGGTCCAGCAGCGCCAACAGATTGTCCACGTCGGCGAGGTGCAGACCGCTGGTCGGCTCATCGAGGACGAACACCTCGCCGGCGGTCGCGGGCCCGGTTTTCACTGCGGCACTCGCATCACTCGTCGCCGCGTCCGCCTTCACCGCACCACCCTTCGCTGCGCCATTCTTCCCGCCGCCACGCGCACCCGCCTTCTTCCCGCGCGCTGGCGACTTCCGCCCCTTCAGATGCGTCGCCAGCTTCAGGCACTGACGCTCGCCGCCGGACAGCGTGGGCAGGGTGCGGGCGAGGGTGAGGTAGCCGAGGCCCACGTCGGCCAGCGTGTCCAGGATCTTCATGGCGGCGGGGACCCGCGCTTCGCCGGCGGAGAAGAACTCCAGCGCATCGGCGACGGTCATGGCCAGCACCTCGGCGATGTCGCGGCCGCCGAGCTTGTGCTCGAGCACGGCATCCTGGAAGCTGCGGCCTTCGCAGTCCTCGCAGATTGTGGCGGCCCCGCCGCGGAAGGACACTTCGGGGTAGATCATCCCGGCGCCCTTGCAGGTGGGGCAGGCGCCGTCGGAGTTGGCGCTGAACAGGCCGGGTTTGGCGCCGTTGGCCTTCGCGAACGCCTTGCGCACCGGGTCGGCGAGCCCCGCGTAGGTTGCCACCGTGGAGCGCCGCAAGCCCTTGATGGGGGCCTGGTCCACGAAGATCACGCTGGCGTGCCCAGTGCCGCCGCCTTGCTTTGCGACGCCGCCGCCCTCCCCGCCCAGCGCCCCGTGGATCAGCGACGACTTCCCGGATCCAGCGACCCCGGTGACCACGGTGAGCACGCCGAGGGGCACGTCGACGTCGACGTCGCGGAGGTTGTTCTGGTCCGCGCCGCGGATTTCCAGGGCACCGGCGGCGGGGCGCACATGTTCCTTGAGTTCGGCGCGGTGGTCGAAGTGGCGGCCGGTGAGGGCGCCGGAGGCGCGGAGGCCGTCGACGTCGCCCTCGAAGCGGATTTCGCCGCCCTCGGAACCGGCGCCCGGCCCGACGTCGACGATGTGGTCGGCGATGGCGATGGTCTCGGGCTTGTGCTCGACCACGAGCACGGTGTTGCCCTTGTCGCGGAGCTGCAGCAGCAGGTTGTTCATCCGGGCGATGTCGTGCGGGTGCAGGCCCACGGTGGGTTCGTCGAAGACGTAGGTGACGTCGGTGAGGGCGGAGCCGAGGTGGCGGACCATCTTCACCCGCTGAGCCTCGCCGCCGGACAGGCTGCCGGAGGCACGGTCGAGCGACAGGTAGCCCAGGCCGATGTCGGAGAAATATGCGAGGGTTTCCCGCAGCGTCGCCAGCAACGGAGCGATGGTCGCCGACTGCCCCGTCGCGGCGAAGCTGCGGACCCATTCGGCGAGGTCGGTGATCTGCATGGCGGAGAGTTCCGCGATGTTCCTGCCGTGGACGGTCACCGATCGGGCCGTGTCACTGAGCCGCGTCCCGCCGCAGGCCGGGCACGGGCGGAAGACGATGGCGCGTTCGACGAAGGCGCGGACGTGGGGCTGCATCGACTCGACGTCCTTGGTCAGCATCGTCTTGCGGATCTTCGTGGTCACGCGCTCGTAGGTGACGTTGATGCCGTCGGCCTTGATCTTCGTGGCCTCGTGGTACAGCAGGTCGTGGAGCTCGGCGTCGGTGAACTCGCCGAGCGGCTTGTCCATGTCGAAGTACCGGAACCGGCGAATATGCGCCCGTACCAGCCGTCCATCGAATAACCGGGCACGGTGAGGGCGCCCTCCGAGAGCGATTTCGAAGCGTCGTAAAGCGCGGTCAGGTCGAAGTCGGAGACGGTGCTGAGGCCCTCGCACACCGGGCACTGGTCGCCGAGGATCGAAAACTCCCGGCGTTCCTTCGTGCCGTCGGCCTTGGTCACCGCGCCCGCGCCCGAGATCGAGGCGACGTTGAAGGAAAAGGCGTTGGGCGGGCCGATTTTCGGCTCGCCGACGCGAGAGAAGAGGATGCGCAGCAGAGCGCCGGCGTCGGTCGCGGTGCCCACGGTCGAGCGGGCGTTGGAACCCATTGGCTCCTGGTCGACGACGATCGCGGTGGTCAGCCCGGACAGCAGGTCGACGTCCGGGCGCGCCGGCGTGGGCATGAACCCCTGCACGAAGGACGGGTACGTCTCGTTGATCAGCCGCTGCGACTCCGCGGCGATGGTGTCGAAGACCAGCGAACTCTTGCCGGAGCCGGACACTCCCGTGAACACGGTCAGGCGCCGCTTCGGCAGGTCGACGTCGACGGCGCGGAGGTTGTTCGCTCGGGCGCCGCGAACCGAGATGAGCCCGTGGGAATCGGCGGGGTGGGCGGACTTATCGGCCGGGTGCATGGCGGCCGGGTGAACGACGTCATCGGCGGGCTGCGGGGCCGTTTCGGCGGGGTAGACGGTCGCTTCGGACATGGCGGCCTTCGGGGTCGGGGAGGGCGAACCCCCATTGTCCTCCGGTCGGGGGTGGGCGGGCAATGGTCGGTGCGGGCCGCTGATGTGGGCGGGGGCGGGGGGTGGCACAATGTCGGGATACGGAAATCGGCCCCTTGACCGGGAGGTCGGCACCCGACGATCAGGAGTTGCATCTGACATGGCCCGTCTCTTCGGCACCGACGGTGTCCGCGGACTCGCGAACAAGACCCTCACCGCGCCTTTGGCGATGAAGCTGGGGGCCGCGGCCGCCACCGTCCTGACCCGGGGGTCGAACCCTGCCAAGCGCCGCCCGACGGCGATCATCGGCCGCGATCCGCGCGTGTCGGGCGAGATGCTCGCCGCCGCGATGGCCGCGGGCATGGCGTCGAAGGGCGTCGACGTGCTGCGCGTCGGCGTGCTGCCGACTCCGGCGGTGGCGTACCTGACGGACGATTACGGTGCCGACATGGGCGTGATGATTTCCGCGTCGCACAACCCGATGCCCGACAACGGCATCAAGTTCTTCGCCGCCGGCGGCACGAAGCTGGACGACGCCGTGGAGAAGGAGATCGAGCGGGCGCTGCTGGACCTGGAGGAGGGCGGACCGACGGGCACCGGCGTCGGCCGGGTCATCGAGGAGGCCCCGGACGGCCTGGACCGCTACCTGTTCCACCTGGCCAATGCGGTGCCGGCGAAGCTCGACGGCATCCGCGTGGTGGTCGATTGCGCCAACGGCGCCGCGTCCAAGGCCGCCCCGCTGGCCTACGCCGCCGCGGGCGCGAATGTGGTGGCCATCCACAATTCTCCGAATTCCTACAACATCAACGACGGCTGCGGGTCGACGCACATCGACGTGCTGCAGAAGGCCGTCGTCGAGCATGGCGCGGATCTGGGCCTGGCCCACGACGGCGACGCCGACCGCTGCCTGGCGGTCGATTCGGAGGGCAACATCGTCGACGGCGACCAGATCATGGCCGTGCTGGCGCTGGCGATGAAGGAGCAGGGCCTGCTGCACCACAACACGCTGGTGGCGACGGTCATGTCGAACCTGGGCCTGAAGTTGGCGATGCAGGACAACGGCATCGAGCTGCGCACCACGAAGGTCGGCGACCGGTACGTGCTGGCGGATCTCAACGCGGGCGGGTATTCGCTGGGCGGGGAGCAGTCCGGCCACGTGGTCATCCCGGATTTCGCCACGACGGGCGATGGCACGCTGACGGGCCTGTACCTGATGGCGCGGATGGCGACGACCGGCAAGTCCCTGTCGGAGTTGGCCGCGGTGATGAAGGTGCTGCCGCAGACGCTGATCAACGTGCCGGTGGCGGACAAGGCCGCCATCGCGGATGCCCCGGCGGTCAAGGAGGCCATCTCGCGGGCGGAGGAGGCGCTGGGCGACACTGGCCGGGTGCTGCTGCGCCCGTCGGGCACCGAGGAGTTGTTCCGCGTGATGGTGGAGGCCCCCGACGCCGAAACCGCCCGCCGCATCGCGGGTGAGCTGTCCGCGGTGGTCGCGGCGGTGTAGTTTCCGCGGTCGCGCCCCGGAATCCGGGTTCGCGGGCTGCTTTTCGCTTGACGATGTCCCATGTGCGCGTGGGGCGTCGTCAAGCTTTTTTCATGCTCTTTTCCGTGGGCGCGGTGGGGGCGGCCGCCCCCGGACCGGGGCGGCGGGGAATCGGATGGAACCGATGGGGCCCGGGGCGCGTCTAAACGGGGTGCCAGGCGGATGATGCGGAAGGCGCGTGCCGCGTGGGGGAATCGAACGCAGGGCAATCGAGCGAAGGGAAAACAGGAGTGGGGGGACGTGAGAGTGGGCGCAGCGGAGATGGGGGAGCGTCGTGGTTGAGTTCGGCGATGGCATGCGGATGTCGGGCGATCGGGTGGCGCGCGTCGCGTCGGAGGTGACGGGGCGGGCCGGCGACGGCGATGGCCGGTGGGTCGCGGTGCCGGGGTTCCGGCCGTTCGCGGCGGGCTTGGCCTTCTTCGATCGCGACGCGCGGTTGGAGGCCGCGGTGGAGGCGATGCGCGGGCGCGGGCGCCGGGCGCACGGCGAGTTGGCGGAGTACGCGCCGGCGGTGGCCGCGCAATTCGCGGCGTTGGAGGACGTCGATTTCGGCGTCGCGCGACGCCGTGGGTCGGATCGACGTGAGGGGAGGGGATTCGGCGTGAACGGGGGATTCATCAGTTCGGGCGCGGCGGGGCTCGGTCCGGTGCTCGGCGCGGCCGATGCGTGCGCCGTGCCGTACGGGGCGCCGCCGCTGGCACCGGTCGCGGTGCCCGAGGTGACCGCGGCTGCGGCGGCCGTCGACGGGTTCGATTCCGGGGCGTTCGGGGCGGTGGCCGATGGCGTGAACGTGGGCTGCGCCGATGCCGCGGGCAACGGTGCCGTGGACTTCGCCGGTTTGGGCGGTGCGGCGGCCGATGCCATGGCCGGTGCGGTGGGCGGCGCCGATGCGGCGTGCCTGGGGCAGTGGGCATCGGCGGCGGGCGCCGGGTTCGGCATGCGGTGCGCCGGCGATGCCGCGGCGGCGGATGCGTCGATGGCGGGCGCGATCGGTGCGGCCGGCGGCGTGATCGCGGCGTGCGAGGGCGCTTCGGCGTTGCCCGGGGCCGGTCCCGGGGCGGCGCAGGTGGCGAGCCAGGTTTCGGCGTCGCTGGTCGACTGTGTCCACGGCATCATCGGGGCGCGGGACGTGTGCGTCGGCGAGCTGCTCGACTGCGCCATCGCGGACGTGGAGGCGTGCGTGGCGGAGTCCGATGCCGCGCCGGTTCCGGAGTGCCCCGAGGTCGTCGAAGATTGTGAACCGGTTGCGTCGCCGGTGCCGTTCGCGCCCGAATCTCCGGCTCCCATGCCCGGGCCTTCGGTGCCTCCCGCGGGAATGACGCCCGTGTCCGACGGGGCCACGGGTTCGGCCGGCTCCGGTGGTGGTGCGGGGGTCGGCTCCGGTGGCGGTGGTGGATCGGCGGGTGGTTCCGCGGGCGGTGGTGGATCGGCGGGTGGTTCCGCGGGCGGGTGGTTCCGTGGCGGGTGGTTCCGTGGCGGGGCAGCCGATCGCGAACGTGGTCGGCGGAGTGGTCGGATCGATCGCGGCGCAGGTCACGGGTGCCCTGGTCGGTGGCATCGAGGCCGCCGTCAACGGCGGCGGAATGTTGGACCTGTGCATGCCGCCGCAGACGGGTGACTGCGTTCCCGCGCCCGCACCCGCCGAATGCGCGGAACCCGCGCCTGCTCCGGTTGCATGCGAGGAGCCGGAACCTCTGCCCGAACCCGAACCTGCACCGAAACCCGAACCTGCGCCTGCTCCGGAGCCTGAACCCGAATCCGAGCCCGCCCCTGAGCCGGAGCCCTGGGAGCCGCCTCCTCCCGCCGGGAAGCTGGAGCACATGAACCTGGGTGACGGCGGGGTCAACAGCGCGGGTGGCGCGGGTGGCGCGGGTGCGCCGGTCGACGCCGCGGGCGGGAACAACGGCGGTGCCGTTTCGACGGCGCCCGCTCCCGAAACCGAACCGGCGCCGAAGCCCGACTCCGGCCCAGCTCCGGAGCCCGCCACACCGTCGGCACCGGAGGCGGCCGCCCCTGCCACCGATGAACGGGCGGCGGACTCCGCCTCTGGACTGGGCTCCGAACCGGGCTCTGAATCGGGAGCTGGACCGCGCGCCGGATCCGGAGCGGTGCATGCGCCGTCGGCGGGCGAGTGGTCATGATGGACCCGCTCGCGGGCATGGACCCGCTGCAACGGGCACGCTACGACGCCGCAGTCCAGCGCTACCACGACACCGTTGCCGCGCACCGCGCGCGGCTCGAATCGGAACTGCGCAAAGCGAAGGACGCCATCGCCGAACTCAACCGCCGCCACGACCCGAAACGGCGGGCCTCGAACACCGGCGAGACCCCGGGAGCAAAGGGCGACGTTGCCGGGGATGGCGTGGCCGTGGACGCCGCCGCAGGGAACACCGCCGCGGGGAACACCACTGCCGGAGACATCGCCGCCAGGGAACGCGATCGGCGGACCCGCCACGGGAGTCGAATCGCCGGTGGCCCGGTGCGGTCGATCCTGAACAAGGGCGGCTGACCGGGACCGGGTGGGCGTCGCAAAGCAAAAGGCACGGGACCAACCGGAGCGGAGCAGGCGAAAAACAAGAACCGCCGCCCGGGAGGCCGGGCGGCGGGAAAAGTGGAATCCCAAAACGGAATGCAAAAACTAGGAGCGTGGCTGGCCGGGCAGCGGCATGTACTCGGTCTCCGGCAGCTGATCGCGAAGCCACTCCATGCTGCGGTTGGTGATGCCCTTGATCTTCGTGTCCGGCTCCGCGAAGGCGGCGTACTTCTTGTCGTCGCCCACGGTCGCGAGGATGAAGCGGTCAGCGCCGAACGGGTGATCTCCTGCTGCTTCACGTTCGACTTGGAGAAGCCCAGCAGGCGCTCGCCGAGCGTCGTCTCGGAGAAATCCTCCTGCTCCGCGCGATCGACCTCGCGGAAGATGACGTCATCCGCCCAATTCACCGCCAGCCGCTTCGGGTTGCCGCGGTCGAGCCACTGGTTCTCGCCGGGGCCGAGCACCAGGCCCGGGCAACGCACGTTCGTCGCCGCCGCCTCGGCCGACGGCGACGTATCCGCCGGGAACACGCAGGACACCGACCTGATGTTGTCGCGCCCCGCCGCGGCCAGCACCGCCGCGCCCGCGCCCATGCCGTGACCGGCCAACCCCAACTTCGTCGGGGACACCGTCACCTCGCCCTCGCCCAACCGGACGCCGCCGAGGATCTGCAGGGCCGACTCCAGATCGTTGGCCAGCCCGCGGTGATCGGCCACGAAGCCGATCTCGGTGTTCGGGGCGGCCACCGCAATGCCCCACGACGCCAGATGGCGCAGCGTCGCGTGGTAATGCTCCACCGGCGCGCGCCAGTCATGGCCGAACGCGATGCCGGGAACGCCCTTGCCCTTCGCCGGCGTGTAGACGACGCCGGGCAACCCGACGTAGGACAGATCGCCGACGAGGACGCGGTGCGGGCCGCGCTTCGACAGATTGGAGACGCGGGTCTTCAGATTCTCAGCCACGAAAACCAGCATATCGGCAATGCCGAAACCCATGTGTGCCAGCGGGGGAAACGCGAGCGCGAATTTCCCCTTTTCTCGATGCGGGCAACGCGGCCCCGCTCGGTTATCCTGTACGGCATGTGCGGAATCGTTGGATACGTGGGACGGCAGCCGGCGCTCGACATCGCGGTCGAGGCGCTGCGGAGGATGGAGTACCGGGGCTACGACTCGGCGGGCATCGCCGTGCTCGACGGCGACGGCGGCGTCAACGTCGAGAAGAAGGCCGGCAAGCTGGCCAACCTGGAAAACGAGCTCGACGCCACCGGCCGCGACCGCTTCGTCGGCGCGACCTGCATCGGCCACACCCGCTGGGCCACCCACGGCCGCCCGACCGACGCGAACGCCCACCCGCACCTTTCCTACGACGGCAAGGTCGCGATCGTCCACAACGGCATCATCGAGAACTCCGCCCCGCTGCGCGCCGAGCTGGAGGACGCCGGCGTCGAGCTGAAGTCCGACACCGACTCCGAGGTCGCCTGCCACCTGCTGGCCCGCGCGTACAACGGCGAAGACGGCTTCGGCACCGCCGGCGACTTCGAGGCCTCCGCCCTGGCGGTGCTCAACCGTCTCGAGGGCGCGTTCACGCTGCTGTTCACCCACGCCGACCACGCCGACCGCATCATCGCGGCCCGCCGCTCCACCCCGCTGATCGTGGGCGTCGGCGGCGAAGGCATGTACCTGGGCTCCGACGTCGCGGCGTTCATCGCCCACACCAAGGAGGCCGTGGAGCTGGGGCAGGACAACGTCGTGGTGATCACCGCCGACGACTACCGCATCATGGGCTTCGACGGTTCGGAGCAGACCGGCCGCCCGTTCACCATCGACTGGGACCTCGCCGCCGCGGAGAAGGGCGGCTACGACTCCTTCATGATCAAGGAGATCCACGAGCAGCCCGGCGCCGTGCGCGACACGCTGGCCGGCCACCTGGTCGACGGCCGCATCGTCCTCGACGAGCAGCGCATGACCGACCAGGACCTGCGGGACATCGAGAAGGTCTTCGTCATCGCCTGCGGCACGGCGTACCACTCGGGCCTGCTGGCCAAGTACGCCATCGAGCATTGGGTGCGCATCCCGGTGGAGATCGAGGTCGCCTCGGAGTTCCGCTACCGCGACCCGGTGCTGGACCGCCAGACGCTGGTCGTCGCCATTTCGCAGTCCGGCGAGACCGCCGACACCCTGGAGGCCGTGCGCCACGCGAAGTCGCAGGGCGCCCGCGTGCTGGCGGTGTGCAACACCAATGGCGCGCAGATCCCGCGCGAGTCGGATGCGGTGCTGTACACCCACGCCGGCCCGGAGATCGGCGTGGCGGCCACGAAGTCCTTCCTGGCGCAGGTCGCGGCGAATTACATCGTGGGCCTGGCGCTGGCGCAGGCGCGCGGCACGAAGTACCCCGACGAGGTCACCCGCGAGTACCGCGAGCTGGAGTCCATCCCGGACAAGATCGCGCAGGTCGTGGAGATGCAGGAGCAGGTCTACGACATCGCCCGCGAGCTCGGCGCGATCCCGACCATGCTGTTCCTGGGCCGCCACGTCGGTTTCCCGGTGGCGCTGGAGGGCGCGCTGAAGCTCAAGGAGCTGGCGTACATCCACGCGGAGGGTTTCCCGGCGGGCGAGCTGAAGCACGGCCCGATCGCGCTGATCGAGGATGATCTGCCGGTCGTCGTGGTGGTGCCGTCGCCGAAGGGCCGCGCGGTGCTGCACTCGAAGATCGTGTCGAACATCCAGGAGATCCGGGCCCGCGGCGCGAAGACGATCGTCATCGCGGAGGAGGGCGACGAGAAGGTCCGCCCGTTCGCGAATTACCTCATCGAGATCCCGGAGTCGTCGACGCTGCTGCAGCCGCTGCTGTCGACCATCCCGCTGCAGTTCCTGGCGGCGGAGATCGCGCGCCAGTGCGGCAACGAGGACATCGACAAGCCGCGCAACCTGGCCAAGTCGGTGACGGTGGAGTAGTCCACCTGCGGCCTTGCGGGGGCCGGGTCGCGGATCGCTTTACGACGGTCCGTGTCCCGGCCCTCCGCCGTTTCGCGTCGTCTGCGCCTGTTTACGCCGTGCCGCCGGTGACGGTGGCGTCGGTGCTGGCGGCCGGTCCGGTGCCTGCGCCGCCCGAGCCCGCGGCCGGTCCGGTGCCTGCGCCGCCCGAGCCCGCGGCCGGGCCGGTGAGCGAGGTGAAAATTTCCCGGTCCTTGGTCGAGACGATCCGCGACTTCGGCGCCGAGCCGGTTTCCGGGAACGCCTGGGCCAGGGCGTCGGCGAACCGGGCGGAGCGTTCGGCGTTGCCGGTGGCGTTGTAGTGCACCAGGTCGCCGTCGAGGAACCACTCCGGCCGGGCGTCGGCGGCCCAGTCGTAGATGTGCAGGTTCGGGTTCTTCTTCTGCGCCTCGCGGAGGGCCCGGTTGAACGGGTCCATGTTGGCGACGTCCCACGGCCCGAAGTCGCGGCCGGTGGCGGCGGTCGCCCAGAGGATGCGCTCGCCCTCGAGCTGGTCGAGCATCGCCCGGATGCGATCGGGGTGGGGGTAGCCGTGGCCGACGGCCTCGTTGGCGGCGTCGTTGACGCCGGTGGCGATGATCCAGCAGGTGCCCTCGGGCATGCCCTGCGCCCGCAGCTCCGCCACGGAGGCCACGGCGCTGGGGTACTCCTGCCACCCTTCGGCGGTCGCCCGGGCGCCGAAGACGGAGGTGATCACGTCCTCCGCGCCGACTTCGAGGTAGCGCAGCACGGCGTTGTCGGCGGGGTCGGGCAGCTGGGTCTCGGAGAACATGCCTATCGACGTCGAATCGCCCACGTGGACCACCGTCGTGCACGAGGTGGCGGCGGGGCCCCGCGCGCCCTTGTCCGCCTCCATCGCGGCGACGGAGTCGGCGTCGACGAGGGGGCGTTCGTCCACGGCCATGGACTGGTCGATCGAGGGTGCGGCGGGCGCGCCGGTCAGCGAGTGCGGCAGCCCCATCACGGCCACCGCCGCGAGCGTCACCGTGGCGCCGGCGAGAACGGGGCGGGGGAAGCCGGGGCCGGCCACCAGGTCGCGGCGGGCGCGGCGGTGGGCGGCCAGCCACGCCTTGACCGGCTCGACCACGCCGTTGCGGCGGATGGGGTCCTCCACCAGCGACACGACACCGCGGCGAGGAAGAACGACAGCGCGATGATGATCGCCCCGCGCCACAGCTCGCCGCCTCCGGCATCGGCCGGCAGGAACACCGTCACGGGCAGGTGCCACAGATAGATGCCGTACGAACGCTCGCCGACCCACCGCATCGGTGCGGTGGCCAAAATGCGTCCCACGAGCGTGCGTCCGTGGAGGATGCCGTGGATTACGGCCATCGTCGCCAAGCCGAGCACCGCCAGCCCGCCGCCGAAGAGAAAGGGGGAATGGTCGGGCAGGGTCGCGATGAGCCCGATGATGACGGCGACGCCCGCCAGCGAGGCGAGTTCGGCCGTGAACCTGCCGGGCATCGCGCGGCCGGTGCGGCGGACCAGGAAGATCGCCAGCGCCGCGCCGAGGAGCAGACCGCCGGCGCGGGTGTCGGTGCCCTCGTAGATGCGCGTCGCGTCGGCGCCGGCGCCGGCCAGGTGGCGCATCCACGCGAAGCTCGCGGCGGCCAGGGCGATGGTGGCGCCGCCGATGATCCAGCGCGCCTTCCGGTGCCTCCCGAACAGGGCGAAGAGCAGTGCAAGCACCAGCGGCCAGGCCAGGTAGAACTGCTCCTCGATGGACAGCGACCACATGTGGTCCAACGGGCCCGGGCCGGCGAATTGGTCGAAGTAGGACTGTCCCTGCGCGATGACCCACCAGTTGTTCACGTAGAGCAGGGCGCTGAGCGCTTCGCCGGTCCGCTCGCCGACCAGCTCCGGCGTGCTCAGGGCCTTGACCAGCATGACCGCGATGACGGTGACCACCACCGCGGGCACCAGTCTGCGGAAGCGCCGAAGCCAGAAGGTGACCAGCCCGAAGGAGTCCCGGCGGTATTTCGACTTCAGCAGGTTGGCGGTGATCAGGTAGCCGGACAACGTGAAGAACACCGCGACGCCCAGCAGCCCGCCCGGCGCCCACGGCGCCCCGAGGTGGTAGAACAGCACGGCCATCACGGCGATGGTCCGCAGCCCGTCGAGCGCCGGGATGTACGTGGTGCGGGAATCTGCGGGCTTCGGCATTCGGGCGGGGCTTTCGTCGGGGTCGGGGTTGTCGGTGGCGCCGGCGCGGGGCCGGCACACGAAGGCAACATAGCCGCCGACCCCGGTTGCCGTGGTGCCGGGCTCCGCGGATCGACCGACTATGAGGGTGCTACCCGACGAGATCCCGCTTTCCGACGGCCACCGCCCCGAGCATCATGCCCAGGATCCCGATTGCGACGAGCACCAGCGAGCCGGTCCAATCGACCGTGCCGTCGGCGGCGTGCGGGGCGTGGGCGAAGAGGGAGGCGTCCAGGAGCCAGTCGGGGAAGGAGAAGATCCCGCCGAAGAAGGAGGCCACGCTGGACCAGGCGACGGGCAGCCACGCCAGCCAGGCGACCTTCGGCAGCGTCGCGGCGAAGAAGATGGCGATGCCGGTGGCGGCGAACGCGGCCGGCCATTGCCCGGCGATGGACCACAGGGCGCCGGAGCCGACGCCGGGGGAATCCGACGACGTTTCGGCCGCGGCGGCGCCGAGCGGGGCGGCGATGGCCAGGATCGCGGTGACGGCGGCCACCGCCACGGCCCAGGCCACCAGGTGGGGCGTCGGGCGCCGCACGCCGGCGGCGAGTTCGGGCGCCAGCCGCCCGGCGATTTCGTCGCCGCGGACGGACAGCGTGGCCTGCACCGCCGCGCAGACGATGAGCACCCCGAGCATGACCGCGGCCATTTCGGTGAACGCGTTCTCCATCGTCGCCTGGCCCGTCATCTGCCGGGCCAGGTCGGCGGTGCCCGGCGACGATTCCAGCAGCGACGTCATTTGCCCGGCATGGACATGTAGAAGACGGTGAGCAGGATCATCGCCGTGGCCCAGCCCAGCAGCGCGGGCCGTTCCAGGCGCACCCGCAGGCCCCGGGAGCCGAAGCCGCGCCATTCGGCGTCGCGCCGCGCCCCGCGGCCGGCGGACCGCACGGGCCATGTCGCGCCGAGGTCGCGCCGGGCGGCGACGGCGATGGCGAGCCAGGCCAGGGCGAGCACCGCCGCGGCCATGGGGAGCAGCGCCCACCAGCGGTCGTCCCCGTACGGCGCCACCACGTCGCGCCAGCCCAGGGGCGACACCGGGCGCAGCCAGTCGAGTTCGCGGACGTCGGCGAAGGCCCGCACCGCGTACGCGACGCCGAGGTAGGCCAGGCCCAGGCCGCGGGCGCCGCGGGCGGTGGCGGCGACGTTCCCGGCGAGCAGCCCCACCGCACCGGCCGCCGACGTCGATGCGGCGACCACGGCACCGGTGAGCACGCAGCCGACGGCGGACATGCCCTCGATGGAGATCGAGCACGCCAGCAGCGCGAGCGCCGAACCGGCGCCCAGGGCGGCGCAGGCGCCGAAGACGACGATGGCGGCGGACAGGGCGTGGGTGCGCGTCGTCAAGCCGGAGGACCGCAGGACTTCCGCGATGCCGTCGTCCTCGGCGGCCCGCGTCAGGCGGACGGCCAGCAGGATCGCCATGACGGAGCCGAGGATGGACGCCCACATGCCCACCTCCCACTGCGCGAAGGCGCCGAAGGTGAACGGTTCGGGGACGATCCCGTACATCGCGTGCAAGGCGAGGTTGACGCGCATCGGCTCGGCCAGGAGCTCGAGTTCGCCCGGGTTGGGGTAGGTCGCGCGGTAGGCGGGCGGGGTGAGCGCCATGAGCGCGATCAGCGGGGCGAGCCACGCGATGAGGAATCCGCGGCGGGTTCGCAGGTGCAGGCGCAGGAGGGTGGTCATCGCGCGTCACCGGCTTCGCGGGAACGGCGGGCGGCGCGGGCATGGCGGGCACTGCGGGCTTGGCGGGTTTCGCTTGACGACGGCCCGGCCGGCGCATCGCCGGCCCCGCTGCCCGGCGCCGGGGTGCCGGAATAGTGGTCGAGGAAGATGTCCTCCAGGCCGGCGTCGGTGCAGGAGATGTCGGCCGCGCTGCGGGCCAGCAGGTCCGACAGCGCGGCGGGGACCTCGTCGCGGGGGAGCAGGCGGTCGACGCGCGAACCGTCGGGCAGCGTCGCCGCGAGCCGGGATCCGCGCAGGTGGTGAGGTCCTTCAGCGAACCGGATTCGACCAGGCCCATCGCGGATA
>JAPFBL010001035.1:0-36906 GCA_026182355.1 Hermatobates lingyangjiaoensis | reverse complement strand
ACTTGAGTTAGGCAAAATTTGGGACTCCCAATGTAGAATCTGTAGAATCACCGATCAAACAAAAAGTCGGTAAACGGCTGCCTTTATCACCCGCTAGGGGATCAGTTTAAAAAAACAAAAACAAAAAAGAATAAAAACAACAAATTTTCTATCAAAATGAGTTTTTAGGAAGGTAATTGTTCTTATGTTTTATGTCGGTAATACTTTTTTTAAACGGATTTTTCAACTTTAATAATTACAAATTAAAAATAATATTATTTTAAATTTTTCAAAACTATTTTTTTAAAGTGGTTGAAAGTTTATATATTTGTTTGCGTTACCAATTAATTTAATTTAACAATTTTTTTTACGATTTGAATTATACGTTTTTGTTTTTCTTTGATGATGACTGTGTGCGTTATTTTTAAGTCAATTTATCTAGCATGGTCAGTCCATATAGTATATTACATGCTGTATTGAAACTTATTTTTACATTAAAATGCACATTTAACATTAAACATTTGACTGTGTTTATACTAGTATTGTAATAAGGTGAAAGTCTGGGACTAATAATGATAGCAATCGAAAATTAGGTCCTTGATTGTAATTCCATGAAAATAAATATTTCTAGGACTTTCTGGAATTTTGAAGGTTAACGGACCAGTTTGGAGGGGGGCAAATCTTACGACCGCCCTGGGGAGCAAAAGTGGTTGATACGCCACTGCAACTACCCTCTATTAAAACACGATATCAATGAAGTAAGTCTGAATGTTCTTGAAATTTTCTAGAAACCTGATATCACAGAATAAATCCAAGATTCGATATTTTATTACAGAATATAGAATCAGTCTCATTAATGGAATGTTTTTTTTAACTTTTACACTTTCCATTTTGTTCTTTGTTACAGTTTTTTCTGAATTGGTTTTCAATGTGGTCGCAAATAACTTTGCACTAAAAGAGAGATTGTGATGAGTACCTTACTCCAAACTATCAATCCTGGGATGTCTTCTAACAAATAGTCACATATTTCACATCATTAATAGGTCATCCATCCTGGAGTCTAGAAAACACTCCAGATAGTTCTTTATACTGTTTTTATTCGTAAATATTTATTTATTTTTTCCAACAAATGAAGATTTAGTTTAGAATTAGTTTGGCTCAATACACATAGCCTTTCTAAATTGACATTTGTAATTACTTGATCGTTAGATTAGCTGAAAGTTGAGTGAGATTCACCGCAGATGCCAAGTTAATTAAACCAAACCTTTCGGAATTCAACAGTTTGGTTTTTGACTCTTGACGAAGACCGCTTGTTACGGTTGAAAGATCTTAGTCTTGTTTTCCCATTTCTTATTGTGGTTTGATCATTGATTGTTATTTCACATAAACACGTGAAACAACAATCAATGATCAAACCACAATAAGAATGGGAAAACAAGACTAAGATCTTTCAACCGTAACAAGCGGTCTTCGTCAGAGTCAAAAACCCAACTGACTCTGACGAAGACCGCTTGTTACGGTTGAAAGATCTTAGTCTTGTTTTCCCATTCTTATTGTGGTTTGATCATTGATATATATATGGTATAGTATAAGTAATTTGACAAGTAATTCGACTGATAGACGATAAATAATATCAAAACAATTACAATGTTCACAATATACATGTTACTGCATTAATAATTTATTTAATTAATTCCTTTTTTTTAACTTTCTAATGCTTAACTGATTGAATTCCGAAAGGTTTGGTTCATCAAGATTCATCAAAGGAAGAACTAGTCTATCTAATCACAATACGTCTAGAATTATTTTATCTAAATTTCTTTTCTTTAGAACTGGCAAAACAGTAAAGACTATCTTCCTTATCTAACGGAGACTTATCTGCCTTATCAAGCTTCTTTGTTGAACACCACTTTTTGCGATAAAGGTAGTTAGTTAGATAACCCTTTTTTTTGTAACTTTATTTTACATAGACACAACAATGTAAATGAACGTTACCAGTGACAATGATAAAACCGTTATGTTGGTATTCCTCGTTTAACGACAGCTCGGAAGAACGTGGGACCTTCCGATTGGCCCAGTATTGGTTTATCATAATTCCCTCGGAGTTACGATGACGTGAGCGAGACGATATTCGTCGATATGCAGTATGATAAGGTGGGACGTGGGAACTGTAGAGTAGACTGGCAGCCAGTGCGTGCAGTAATAATATTCAAATTTTAGTAATTTTAGCACATTATTAATTTTTGTAATTATATTCAATTGTTTGTTTTTATAGATACATTGGTAAACAAATCTTTTTTATTAACTTAATTGGCCACGGTGTCACAATATATGCCTACATTCACGTACTATGGCAAAAGGACTGGACAGATGTGTTAGCCTTGTATTATTAAATACTTTTATTATGTATTATTGGTAAATTAAATCCCATGAATGAAATGATATTTATTCAATCATTCGTTAGTACAAATTAGAACAATTTCGAAGACATTTTACATTAGACGGGTTTTTTCCGATGAATTCTTCCGTAGGTGAATCATACATTACATAAACTTGTTTTAGATGAATTTTCCGGAAACTCCCTCATAAGACCTGACTTTGTTGGCCTGTGAAGTAGTGAAATGACTCAGTTTTGATTCGACACCCATTCAGCCTATGATGATTCTGGCAACGCCAGTATCATGGGTGGGGTCTAACCATACCGGATGTAGTGCTGTTGACTAGGGGGTCTGACAGAAACGAGTGTATTCTCGTCAGATCCAAAGCGTTGACGTTCTAGTACAAAATGGTAACTCTACAAGTAATATTATCCTTCTTAATCTAATATTTTCTCCTTCAAAATTCAAAGTACACTCTTTGTGACACTTTTAAAGTAACATATAAATTTTACGTAGTTGTTAATTTCAAAATTTGAGTGTCTATTAACAATAGTTATCTGTTGATTTTTTAAACATTTCTTATGATAGCATATTAGTTTTAAGTAGATCATTTATACTGAATTTTTAAAATTGTACCAGGCAATGGTTATGCAGAAAAATACTATACTATCCACATATGACTATTAAAAACCTTGATCCATCAAAAAGTGTGAGGTGTAGTGTATCAATATGACTTTGATGCACACTCACTCACACAAACAGAAACAGTAACGTAAAAAAAAATAATGTACTCAGAGACTTCAAAGCGTGTAAGTCTATAATACAGTATATCCTTTTGATAAGAAACATTATAGTTTCTTATAAACAGGTTCTCTCTCTAATAAGAGGAGAAATGTTCTCTATAAAAAATTATGGAAATACGAATGTTCCCCAGCAAAAGTTTGATTGATACAGATACATAAAAAACTTAACCTATGTAGGAGTAACTGTAATAGAAACATACACTCTCCTGTACATGAGAATAGAGAAGCTGTCCTTTCCATTTGTAGTCATTTTGGGGTTGAAATGTTAAAATATAAAAGATTTTGCTGTTTTATAAAGGTTTTTTAAAGAAATTTATAAAAATAATATATCGTGCATCCTTCTTCTTCCTTATGACTGCTATATGTCACAAGAAAAACTGCTGTTCTATGCAGTATACGAAGCTGTAGATAAAGCCATGTACACAGCTGCATATCTGATGTTCAACTTAGACAGGTCATTAAAGCCGGTCTTGTATCGGAATTATTTGGAACGTTGTAGATAGCTAGCGAAGTAGCATCAGATAACAACACTGAGAGTTATTTTTGTGGTACTAAGACATTAGATATGTAGAGTTTTTTAAAAATGTTATTTTTACAAGGTATGTAATTTTCTGTTCATCTAGTACAGTGATGGCCAAGTGTGGCCCTTCGGGGTAGTCAATCCGGCCGCGACATGGTTTTGAATGAGCCTATAAATAAAATACAAACAAAACTCATGATCTATTGTTATTTCTAATTTAGCATCAACTGAAGCTTAAGATATTTTATTCTTAAGATAGTTTTTAGTAGTCTGTAAAACAATAGTAGTAAATAGTAGTAGTAAACAAAAAAAAAAAATTAGTTATTGAATATTTTGTCATATACGGAGACTCGACGAGCGTGTTGCTCGGCAAACTTCGGAACCGATCGGGTACCACCATTTTTTTTCGTCTGATCTAAAGGTCAAATGTCAGTCATGAAGCTTCTTAAAACAGCCTTAAAACCCGATTTACTGACGACCATTTAGCTTTACTAACGCGAATCAGCTCACCCCAGTTTCTACCAAATTATAAACAACTTTTAGAAGCTCAGTCACAGTTCCATCTGTCACCTACTCATTCATAATCATCTAAAGAATAATCAAAAATAAAGTTTAACGCTTAAAAAAATTAATATTATTAACACTTTAAAAAAAATCTTGTTTTTTTTTCCCGGCCCGCCTGGATATTTATTTATTTTATCTGGCCCTCTTCAGCTTATCTGGTACATCAAAGGGTTTTACATTTTTTGTTTTAATTTAAATGTTCTGGAAACTTCGTGATTTTACTGAAGTGGCCGCCAAATAAGTTATAACGGTTTTACTTATTTTGATATGCTTACTAGTGTTTATAGTAATTTATGCAATCTTACACTTCGTTAAGGATTTGCTCATTATTTTAAAATTTTCAACAAGAGAAAGTTCATTTCTACTATAGTTACTACTAGATGAGTTTTTTATTTACCTTCATCGAGGAAAACTTTTGCAGGGAAACATTCGTATTTCCAAAATTTGTTATAGAGAACCTTACTCTTCTTTTAAGAGAGACTTTTTTTATAAGAATAATTATAGTTTCTTACGGTACTATTAAAATCAAATTATGTCATGGTCACTATAGGTCGGCACAGTTTTTTAACTGAAAAAAAGCCTAATTCTTTCAAAACAACATTACCCTGGATATAAGCGAATAACTTCATCATAGTAGCAAAACTTGTTATTTCAACGTTCTGTTGCAGCTTTAATATGCCTTCATGATAGAGAGAAATAAGAAATATTTTCAATTATGCGAGGAGCAACTTTATTAATGAGTAATAATTTCTTTAATTCACTTCTATAATTAGCTGTATATTGATAATGTTTACAGTGTAACATTCCAGCGTTTTTCTACTTTGGTTATCTCTCCTTTTTTTAATAAAACCTGTTCATCAAAATGAAATGGACGTTCTTTGTTTAAGAAATGAAGCGGTAAGACAGTGGCATTATTCTCACTAGTCTTTATTTATTATGAGTGTTGATAATGCCTTTCGTTTTAAAATATTTAGTCCCTCCATAATAACGCTTTTAATAATAGTTACTCTTTATTGTATAACTGAAATACATTTGAAACTCCTTTTATATATTCTCTTTTAAATCATACAAAATAATTCTCCCACTTTCTTGTATCATAAACTTCTACAGAATTTAAAGTAAATTTTTTTGAAATAAAAAAAAAAACCAAGTATATGTCCAGCCGAGGTCAGAAATATTGAGTTATGCCTTTTTTTCAGTATATGACAATGAAACATTGAAGTTTATCAAACACTATTCAATTTTGTAATAAGTAATTCGCGTCGCAGATGTTTTAATATTTCCTAACATTAAGCACTATTTTTTATTGAATTTTTTATTTACTTTGGCTAATTTCTGTGGGTTTCCAAATTCAAAAATTCTCGAGTTTTAGTCATAAAGGAATTTAAAGGGATTAAAGCAGTTAGATTTTGCCACTGTTACCCGTTTTTTGAACTTGTTACCCTTGTTGTGTTTCTGATTCTTTTTGTGTTGTGTTTCTAGAATATCTTGGAATTAAATAGAAATCAAGGATCACTTTTCTTTGAGCTTGCCTCTTAAGTGCTTAAGTCTTAAGTGCTTGAGTCTTTAAACGTTAGAGAAATGAACTTTTCCCCGTCAAAACCACTTGAAGTTTAGTACTTAAGTTTCAGACTGTTTATAGATTTACTCAACCATTTGCTATTTTGAGATATTATCATTAAAGTGAACCGCAGCTTTGGCATTTACAATCTGTCAGAAAATCATAATTAGTTAGTCGTACCTAACCTTTCTGTTAGTAGACACTGAATGCTGAGACTGCCGTTCACCTTAATGAAAGATGTTTTAAGGAAGATCTGCTTTCTATCAACCCTAATATTTTGAAACAGTAAACATTAATATCAGAGTTTATTTTGTTTGGCATTTGTTTTAACTTTTCCTTTATAAATAAAGTGCAATTGTATTACAAAAACAGCTTGATAAAGTTTAGTACAAGAGTCTATAATAAAATCTGTATTAGTAAGGACGTTCTAAATCAAAAATTATTGATAAACACTGGACTTAGTTATATTAGAAATAAATATATTTTTATATTTAAGCACTTCAATCCATGTATCCAGTGACCCTTAAAAAGTCATTAATAAAATCACTTTTGTAATCTTCCAGCAAAATGAAAGCGAAAAGTAAGCTACTTACTCATTTAGTCAATATAAGTGACGATTAAAGAATAATTTAATTAAATTCAACAAAGTTTTAATGAAGTATTTGACACTATCTTCAAAGCTCTTGAAAACTTTATACTGTTTTTAACATAAAAATCCTTTTAAAGCTTTTGTAATTAAATTAATAATTTACCGGGTGTTTACTGTTGGGAATTCTTTTATGACATTACAACTTTGATGTGGTTTAATATGTTTTTAATTTTTCCTTATAAAACTAAAAACAGCAATATTATATTAGCAGGACATATGGCTTACTTTTATAATAATCAATGCTATTACAATGTTATGAAACAAGATTAGAAGTTGGGTAAGACTGGATGGAGCATATAACAGAGCAGAAGTCCAAGGTTCCTTTTTTATTCTCATATATCGACTGACGGAAGGAGAGCAGCTCACTGCATAACTAAATAAGAAGCACAACTGAAACTCTTGTACACAGAAACGGTCATTGAAACTGAGTCCTTGAGGATTTTTGGTCTAAACACTTTACCGTCAGCATGTAAATAGGAGTTTAATTTCTTTAGACCGAAAATCTTCAGGAAACCCATCTTTGAACTATATATTATATATATATATATATATATATATATATATACGAGTTCGAGATTAACAAAGAGCAACACACAAAGTAGGGAAACACACTTACAGACTCAAGTTTTCGGGTAATCCGTCTTCAGGAGAAAAGAGAATGGGAGACCAAGCACGTTGTAGGCGCAACGGCAAGTAACCAACCCCTATATATATATATATATAACTTTAAATTACCCTAAGCACGACACAGAAAAGAGAATACAAAGAAAACTTACAGAATTCAATATTTTTTCGAACTGTTGTTCGTCATCAGGAGAGTAGACTAGTAGAGAGGACGAAGTGAGAGAGATCTCCCCACGTCGAAGAACGGAGCGCGAATGAAGAAAATATATATATATATATATTAGTATAAGTGGGCAGCAGGTCTTCTTGGATACAGATTGAATTGAAATGTGCAGCAGCCTCTGCATTGACAACCTTTTTACTGATAGCCTCTATTTTTCGTACAATCGTCCTTTGCTCTAGAGGTAATTTCCATAAGTAGTTGGCCAACGACATGTAGACAAACAAGGTAAACAACTGATAAAACTAAATGACTATATTGAGAACACGATACACTAAAAAATCACAAGCTTTCGACCATGCATTGGTCATCTTCAGGTTTAAAATATGTTAAAACTATGTATAATATCAATAATAAATAATAAATGAATCTCTAACACTAAACAAAACAGGTGTAACAAAAATATAAAGGGAGAGAATAAAGTACATGAAAGTAAGACAATCAAAAAAGGAAGAAGGTTATAGTAGGGTTGTAACAACAATCAGGTCGGACCCTCAATTGTTGCCAACCCTACTAGATTCGAGATCTCTAACAAATTTGTAACTGCTATCAAAAGTGGCGCTGCTTGGTATAACATTGAGTTCATGATTTTGGATGTTCAGGCTCGGATTGTTATCTTTGATGTGTAGGGCTTCCAAAATGGCTAATCGATCATTGTCAGTGTTATATTGCAGTACTACAGTCCCTTCAACTAACATGCCTCTTGTGAGCTTGATACCATGTGCTTCCTCGGTGTGTTTCTTGGGGGCTCCTGCTGAAAGATGCATTGTCAAGCGCCTTGAGAGCTTCGTTGCAGTCATCCCAATATACCTGGAATTCAGGGTTGCACAGTCCCCTGTTGAACATGAGTACTGGTATATTAGGTGACTGCGTTGAAGCTCTGGGGTGTCGACTTTAGGTTTGTTCGAAATCACGAGGTCACTAGTCTTCTTATTTTTATAATAAATTCTGAGCTGTAGTCTATCAGTTTCGTTTGTGGGCTTCACGTTGTCTTTTATTAATTCTTAATTTTATTATTTATTAATATATATATATATATATATACCATGATAAACGAAAAATGGTCCGGCAGGACAGATAACACTTAAAATAAACTGTGACACATAGACTGAAATATAACAAATACTCACTTTTCAATATTTCGACCGTAATGGCGGTCGTCCTCAAGAGAAGAAGTTAATTGACGGAGTACAACAGTCAACTAATTGACTGTCGTCCTCCGTCAATTAACTTCTTCTCTTCTTCTCTTGAGGACGACTGCCATTACGGTTGAAATATTAAAAAGTGAGTCTTTGTTATGTTTCAGTCTATGTGTCACAGTTTATTATAAAACGGTCCAACAGGACTACTGGTTCACAAAGGAAATAGAAAAACAGATAAAAATACAGACTAAAGACTCACTACGATATTTCGACATTCGTTGTTGTCGGGCAGAAGTAGCCCCTTTGAGTAGCTGGCCTACTCAAGCAGTCGAAATATCGTAGTGAGTCTTAGTGTGTGTTTTTATCTGTTTTTTCTTTCTTTTGTGAACTTTGTGAATATATATATAATATTATATTATGTTTTATATATATTATATATATATATATATTATATATATATAATTACTACAGAAAGTAATTCAGAAATGAAACTAAAATCTTTAAACCGATGCTTAAACCATAACTGATTATTGTCAGAATATACTCGAACTTAAACAACTGAAGTAGGACATGGAGTGTGATATTAAGAAAGGAAATAGGCAACGGAGGTGTTTTAAAAGACGTAAAGAACAAGGAAAGTGAACAAGAGACTGAGCAAGTAGGGACTTTTTTCTTGATCCCCTAGCGGCTGATAACGACAGCCGTTTAACGACTATTTGTATGATTGTATGATAGGTGATTCTACAGATTCTACATTAGGTAAACTTTGCCTAACTCAAGTGAATTTCGAGTAGGGATCTTTAACGAGTGCCTGACATCGTACAGGCTCGGGACCGACAGCTTAACGTCCTCTCTGAGGGACGAAGTACTCAAATTTATTCACCTCCCGCATGAATAAATCGAGGGCCAGGTGTAGATCGAAAAAGTAGGTACTTAGAAAGCAGTTGAGGAAGAAATAAGTAAAACACTATCTGCTAACTTAGTTGTCTGGTTTGGTAGACAAATCTATTGCTAGTTACAACTGAGTCTAATTTGAATGAACCAATCCTGTGGATACGGACGTCTAAGTAGGGCAGTGAACAATTTACTACTCCTTCCACTGTGAATTGGATTTCCGGGTCTAACTAATTTCATTTTGTGAGAAAGACATCTTTATGCATTGAATTGGAAAAGAGCTATAATATATCGTCAATATATTTGAACCATTTAACTTAACTTCATTAGGTTGGATTAACTTAACATTTCAGTTTCAAAAGAGAAAGTAATATATATATTACTCCTGAGGGGGGGGGGGCGGCTAAGCAATTAACGAAAGTAAAAGTAAAGCAATTGTTTGTAAAAGTAATTTTTAAATTGAATATAACAATCAAACACAATTTAATAAACTGAATTTCAGTGGTGATAGGTAAAGGGAGGAAATAATGAACCAACCCCTCGTGCAGAAACCTTAGAAGATCAGTTTCAAGTATATTAGTAAAAGAGAAGTTACTTCAAAGCTAAGCAATATATTCTTCCATATATTGACACTTTTTAATTTACTGATTAAATCAAAATTATTTTTAATATAACTGCCTAAGAAATTAAAAATTGGATATGTGTATGAACTCAATAGACACTGTAACACTAATAAGATCCAAGTATTGCATCTGATGATTCAATAAGTCTCCACTATTTATGTAAAGACACATCTGTTATATATATATATATATAAATATAATCAGAAGAGAGGACGAAAAGAGTGCCTTGTTCATTCACATAAGAGACAGTAATCATGTGATTAACTGGAATGAAGCAAATGAATTAATATATGTGTCTTCAGAAAGAAGAAGAAATATCGTGGAAAGTGCGCTCATAAAGAACTTTTATGAGAAGTTGATGAACAATAACCTAGGACCCTACAAATTAGATGAGGTTTTGATTAACGGGATAATTAAACAGATGAAGACTTCATCATTAAACACATTCAGGGTTGCCATCAATTCTGGAAATTTCAATCAGCCAAGTTAAACAAGTATTTATTGTTTTTTTAATTCACTTGCTCTCTGACGATGTGTTAACGAAAGGCCTTAGAGCATTGTTTCAAAAAATTGTTTTTCATTGTGGTAAATAATCCATATATAATATATATATTATATATATATATATATATATATATATATATATATATATATATATATAGCCTCTTTCAAAAAGAATTAAACTAAACAAGTACCCCGTATATTCTTATTAATTCACTTAAACTAGGATCGAAATAGAGTTCTCAGGTTTTTCTGCTGTACAATAATAATGTTAAAAAAATCATATTTTTGAGTAAAAGATTGTGATAGTTAAGATTTTTTCCAAACAAACTGAACAAGTAATTACATTTTTCTTAATGGATTTTGAGAATTTTACCAACATCGTCCAACAACGCTATGTCATAGTCAAAATAATACAAAAAGGGACCGTTTTCGTGCTGGACTTTGGTAGTTTGGACTCTAGCCCTCAGTAACCGAGATGAAGTTTATATATATAAATATTGATAAAAATATCGACCGTGGAATAGGAACCGATAGAAACCGAACAGAAACTGACCGAGTCCCGATAAACTTTAGTTTTGTTTATATATATATATTTTTTTTTCTTCACTTAATAAAACGAAACACAATCCAAACGGGACACAATACGAGTTCAAAAATCAAGAGGAGTAACATACAGAGTAAGGAAACACACTTACAGACCCAAATTTTCGGGTAATCCGTTTTCAGGAGAAAAGAGAAAGGGAGACCAACCACGTTGTAGACGCAACGGCAAGTAACCCGTTACTATGTTGTTATGGTTTGAACGTTGATTGTTATTTCACGTGTTTATTGCAAAATCTTGTTTTATATATAAATATATAGTTAATCTGTATTTACAGTGAAAGTACGCACAGAATGGTCTGACATAACTTACTCCTGTATTTTGACTACCATTACGATTGGGATTTCGAGCATGTTCACAGCTGATAGAAGCTCTGTAGAGGCTGTTGTCATGTCATGTCTCTGTTGTTTACTCTGTAAATGCCTCCCTTATCAAGTTCAGACACATGAATAGTTAGCACCACTGAACTAACTAGAAATCGTAGAGTTTAGCAAGTAGACCTTTTGCTTTCAAAAGTAATCTAAACCTATCGCATTATCCTCTCGCTTTTAACTAATTAGATATTTACGAGAAAATTGTGATAAATTAATTATTAATAAAGTCGAAATTAAAATCGTAAAAAACAATGCATTTTTAATTCACCTGTTAAGATAAAAGGAAAAGTAAAGGAGAAACTTATTTTTGATGGATACGTAGTATCAATAAACGATGTTCAGGAAATAATGCCGTTATTTGTGCTGAGGGGAATCAACTAATTAGACATTCTACTAACCACGTCGTTCTGTATTTGGAATCCTAAAAAGTTACATATCACGTGAATTTAGAAGTCTTTTAAATCAGTGGCGTAGAATTCACCCCCCCCCCCCCCTCCACTCGCTTGCCGTTGACAATGCCTTAAAAGTCCCCAGAATAGTTATCTTCACGGAGTTACAATCACGGATTCTAATTCTAGACTGCTGTTATTAGTCCCAACCTTTCATCTGATTACAGTACTCCTCGTATACATATACAGTCGTCATCAAAGAAAACCAAAGATTTTCCAAAACAAGAACGTACAATTCAAACCATAAAAAAATGTTAAGTTAAATTAACAGGCTACGTAACAAATATAAAAACTTTCAAACACTTTAAAAAAATAGTTTTGATTAATTTATCAACGCTCTTGAAAAAACCGTTTAAAAACAATATTGCACATATAAAACATAAAAACAATTACGACATTAAAAACTCATTTTGGTATAAAATTCAAGATTGTTTGTTATCTTTTTATGATTTTAATTTTTTTTTCTATTTTTACACCCTCAAAGTGCCGCCCCCTGGCACGTGCTGCCCGGGGCGGACGTCCGTCCCTCCCCCTCCTGGCTACGCCACTGGTTTTAATAACTACCTGCCTTGTGGACCCGTCAAGAACTTAACTCCAGCTGTTTTTTCATCAGGATGTTTTGTAGATCAAGACATTATGGTGGGTGTTTGAGATATATGTTGTTATCTTAACCATCCATTTTTGAAATAGTTTTTATTATTTATGACTCTTAAGTACAAGACGGTGAATTTCAATATTCTATTTTTCTTTTTTTTAAATTTATTGTCTTATTTTAATTTAATTTTAATTTTAATGTATATAATTTTCTTTTCCCATGAGTCAATCAAAGTGGCTCAAAACCTATACAGAGAATACTATTCCTGTTAAGAGCTATTTTTCTGTTTAACGTTATCATTACTTTTCAAACATTGTGACAAGTATTGTGTTCATCAGCTTTTAGACTGAATCAGAAGCAAAAGGCTAATCTTATTTTTATAAAAAAATTTTGAAACTTTTTTCTCTTTTTGATGTTACTAGTTTCATAATAGCCCCAAAATTCAACCCAATTATATCATTAAAGGCATTTTTGAGTTTTATATGAAAAAAATTATACATAACCAGTCACATGCAGCCAGATATATTTAAAAACTTTAAAGATAAACTTTAAAAACCAGTCTAGGGGTACACCCCAAAACATGTAAATCTGTTAAAATCTAGAAATCGATATTTTGTTATATTTACTGTAGCGTTTATTGAAGCATCTATTGTAGAATAAAAACATGTTTATTGTTTATTTATAGCTTACATAGTCAATGTTGGTTTTAAAATCTGTTCACGCTGAAATGGTCTTCAAGTGACTTTGTTTACATTTCAGAATGCGATTTTCTTTTGTTTCTATGTGCCCTTCGTCTTGACATCGTGCAATGAAACTTCGCCATAATTCTTTGAGATGTTCAACGCACGCATTATTCCAAGTTCGCGAGCCATATCAGTATCTATAAATAAAAACTCGAGTTTTTATCAGATTATATTGTAAAACATCTACTTTAGTCGTGGACTATATCAATCAGAGAACAGACTTCTCTTGAAATACCACACCTTGAAGAAGAAGAATGTAACATTTTACTAAAAGTAACTTTTTATTAGATATTGAAAAATAATACTATGTATTTCATTTTAAACTGTACATTGAAAAGTTAAAAAAACTTTTCAACATCCCTGTTCCTTTCTTGGATTCGAAACTTGCTTGTAGATAAGGATCCCTTTTATCTATACAACCACTAGACTCGTACATCTTTTTCTGTCATTTCAAAAAAAAACCGATATTATCATTTTGTTAAACATTCTTGGATCAATCTGTTTACTTTCATCAGAGCAGAGTTTTTACTACTGTAATTTTGTGAGCTCCACAGTTTTTTACAGTCCTAATTGGGCATAATACTATTCATACGGGTTAGTTTCCTTTATATAGATAATTAATTAAGTTTAATTGAATTATTTGATTAATTATGTCATTAAACTAATTAGCTATTGCCGTCTATAATTACCTAATTAAATCATTATACTGATTAATTATTATCTATCTGTAATGAACTAATTAAATCATTCAACTAATTAACTACTATCTGTCTATAATAACTAATTAAATTATTAAACCAATTAAACATTATCTATCTATAATTAACCAATTAAATCATTAACTTTCTCTTACCATTGAAATTTTGATGGATACTTTTTCTTATAATTAAATCAAATAGTTGTTGAAATTATGTAATTCTTCTTCAATTTATTTCTAAAATACTACTACATCATATACGTATTATTTGAGAAATTTCTAGAAATAATTGGAGTAACTTTCCTATTTTTTGTTTAAATACTTTATTTTAGGGTTTAATGTTAGGGACGTATGGTTTTAATTAGAGAGACCATACGTTCCTAACGTATTATTATTTGAATAATAATACGTAAAATTATTTGAAAATAATTTTTCAAAACGAAATATCATTGTAAATAATGATAAAAAACTCACTTTGTTACTTTACTACAAGTAAAGTATAGTGATCGTGAAAAATTTGATCTCGAGATTTTGACGAAGTTACATGTTTTGAGGTCCCAGAAGTTTTTTTTATAAAGTTTTTTCGATGATGTCTGTATATGTGTGGGTGGGTCGGTGAAGTTTGTGTACTCGGTACGGTCCAGAATCTTTGATGGATCAAGTTGATATTTTACACAAAAATTGGTCTCATAGTGTAAATGAGCCCTATTGTTTGGGAGCAATTATGAATGATGGGGGAGTCACTTTTTTAAAGTAAACTAGAAAATGTTTCAGAAATGTTTCTTATTTCCTTCGTATTTGTGATAACATATTTGATAACATGTTTGTAATATCATTTCTTTATATTGCCTAAATATATGTTTAAGCTGTAGCTCGAGACGTGAAGGTAATGAATGGTTTCTAATTATTGAAGGCGATCAATGTTCACCGGGTAGTTTATTTGAGCGAAAGGCATTTGAAGGAAGTTGGCTGGTAATCCTCACTGAATGCTGCTGGGTAACTTGCGGCTTAAGGAAAGGCTCTTATAATCAATCGAACAAATGACTGCAGTAAAGTGGTTTATCTGCCCCATTACTGGATTAATTTCGGCGTAATAGCAGCTAGAGCTTATATACCGTTGTTTTCCTATAAAACAAAACTAATGGTCTCTATTGATACTTATTTTAGATTGATTAATTATGGAAAATGAAAGTTGAATAGTAACTACCTACATAATAAGAAAATTAAATAATCTGAATTGATTACATTTCCTTTGGTTTTTGAAATGACAAAATACACTTAGATATATTAATTTTCGAAACTAATTTATTGGACCCAAGAAGCCACAAAATGTATATTTCAAATTCAGTACTGTCATCACAATGTATTTGATGATTGTCAAATGAAATACGCAGTATTTGCATACTGCTTAAATGTAAGTAAAAATATAAAGAAGTGTGTATTTATGGTTGGTGTCGTGCTCACAGTACTGGATTTGATCTAATAGTGGGACTCGAAATGTGTCATACTCAAGTTTGATAATACGATAGATGATTGAAGACATCTCGCATAGATGTCCGATAGATTTATCTCCTCCGTGAGAGATGGCGTGCAACTCAATTTCCCATGTCCAAATCTAGTATTAGAGTGATGTGAACTCGATGTCATCAGAACTTCTCTCAAGCGCTATCCTACGTCCTAATCCCAACGTGTTGATGCAAGTTCTATTAGAGTCCTCAAGCAGACAGATCTGTTTTATCTTTCTTTCAGTCAATCAGTCATTCTTTTATACAATTGTAAATATCCAATATTATATTGCGATTAAGTACTAGGCAATCCTTTAGGTTGCAGTGACTGTCCCACAAGGGAACACATATCGGCCGAACATTGGGCCCTTTGTCATACCACACAATGAAGATTGATTGTACATTGGAAGTCCTAAATTTTTTTTTCTAAGTCGAGTGTATTTAGAGTAGGGATATTTAACGAGTACCTGACACCGTCAAGGCTCGGGACCGACAGCTTAATGTCCTCTCTGAGGAACGACCGTGCTCAGATTTATTCAGTTCCCACATGAAGAAATCGAAGGCTAGGTGGATATCGAACCCCGGAGCTACCAGTTCAGAGGCGAGTACGTTAACCACTGAGCTAACCTGGCTTCCATTATATTGCGTATTAATAATACAAAAGTGATTAGCTTCAATTATTACCTGACTAGGCAATCATCATGCAACATAGGTTTGCCTCTTATTGAAGATCCTATATTACCAACAGCAGTATGCGGAGTAAGAAGTATCATTCTTTCTTAACTTAACTCACACTAACTTCTATTGTACTCGCAAAGTACATGCATGAGCAATATATAGCAGTATAGTATATGTTCATGTACTATATGTCGAAATGTATACGTATAATGCTAGGGATAAAGTGTAACTCTAACCAGGAGTAAAGTGGATGTCTGTCACACCTGCATTGTATTAAAGTAATAAATATTACTTTTATAAAATCGATTAATAGGTTTCTTAGTTGGTCTGGCATAGTGTTTTGATTAAAACTTCAAAAAAAAACATATTGGAGGATAACGTGGTTTTATGATGGCTGTCTATTGATCAGGAAAGCATTTTATTAAACGTAAACAATAATCTTAACATGTTTTACCAAGAAACACTAAAATGACTTTAATTTGCAGAAGGAGAGTTTCTTGGGAGAATTCTTCAGACTGACCATATGCTCATCATTGTCATCGTCTTCTTCCTCATGCTGCTGGGACTCGGCTTTGCTTTCTTCTTCAACTGCTGTTGCAACTTAACCAAAATGAGGAAAATAGAAAAGGTCGCTTTAAATTACTTATTATTCATGATAACTATATTCAATTGACTATTTATATTTTGACTATTAACTATTATGATAATATGACTATTAACTATTTATATTTTGAAACTGTTACTGGTTTACTCGAAATTAATGACTTTTTAACAGAGAGGTTTCATTTTTAACGAGTATTTCTTAATATTGTCTAAAAAACACTTTTCCAAAACTTTTGTAATTGGAAAAATAAACATATATGTTTATTTTATGTATTATAGTAGTATGGAATAAAAGAGTATCTTGCGTTAAAAGAACATATGAAAACTTTTACCTAGTTCGTCAGTTACCAAGTGCAAATCGGAACTTTCAAAGCTGATGTGTTTAGTTTTATTTAAAACTATTGCCCTAGGCAATAATATGAAGTTATTAAAATTAAAAACTGTGAACAATTATATTGGAAGATAGATAAAATTAAGCACATGAGTAGTGGAATTTTAACACATCTCTTCAGTATGCTCAAAGACGCCATAATTTTGATTTTATCATGAGAAACTGATAAATCCTAGGTAAAAACTTCTGTTTTACAACTTAATTTGCAAAAAGTAAAGTAAAATATATGATTTGTATATATTTTATACATTACTACTTTTCATTCATGTTATTTAATTTTTTTTTTAAAATAAAACTGTATAGGTGTAAAACAGAAGGCAGTTGCAGTTCAGTTGATCTAGTTTTACCGCCCTACTCAAAGGGGTTAATCACAAACAGGGACTAATAGTACAGGTTTATTTAAGGTTTTTATGCAAATAAGTTTGCGAGCTTGTTAACGCGTATATACATTTCAAATAAATTATCTCATATCTATCAAGGATTACAAGAAAAGAACACATAAAACATACAACTCACTTCAATATTTCGACCTCGTCTTCATTAGGAACAGGAAAAGAAAAAGAAGATGATGAGTTCTATTCGACTGGCAAACAGTAACTCATTCCTATTTGCTGTTCTTCTTCTCCTGATGACGACAAGGTCGAAATATTGAAGTGAGTTGTATGTTGTTTCTACGTATTCTTTTCTTGTAATCGTTGATATGTTGTCCTAACGGACCGTTTCATATTTTGAATTCCTCATATCTATTATGACGGCAATTGTTTCGCTCGTTAACAAAGGTAATCTGTGTTATCACACGTACAACGAGGACACAGATGACTTAGACACAGAGAATTTTTATTCTTCGAGACAGTTGAATCAATGTTATGATAAAACGTGGGTTATAAAATGACTTCTCTGAAACTCTACTCGTCATTTGGTAGTGTAAACTGACCTAAGGTATCTTCCACATACTGTAAGCTTTCAGTCAGGAATGTATGGTGAAATAAAATTCATGTTTGAATCTTAAGTTGCCCACTTTGTGACATTTACTCTGTATAAACAGCATATCGTTTAAAACTCGCTAAACTTGAGAGCACACACAGTCAAGTAGTACTTTGCTGTAGTTTTGATAACTCCTGTTTATGATTAGTCAACTCAACTCAGCTGTCAACTTGCTTTTGAAGCAGCAAGTTCAAGTGACAGCAGTCAAGGCGTTTGTCAGCTGCAAAGTTTTGCTTCTTGTTCAACTATCCATATAGCTAACTATACAATAAATAAAGCATCACCACTACGCGTTATGTTTTTAAATCTCTTCAGTGATTCTTCCAAATTTTGTATCTCTATCGTAAAAAAACTATGAGTCCTCTTACCTTGCATCAGAGATGTCTGTTATGTTATTGAGTTTACACTCACATTTCGACAAGCGACTGGCAGATGTAGATTAGTAGGTGATGCTATGATGTAACATAGAAAGAACCAAATTCTATTTATTCATATCAATCTATTTAGAGAGCCTATATGTTAAGTTAGGCACAGACAAATCTAGTGTTAAAGTTTCAGCTCGCTATGTCTCATGGTGGCTGAGTTTACTTGTGACAAATATTTTTGCTTTAAACGTCCATAACTTCACTTCTACGTTGAATTTCTAATCAATTCAGAGCCTATATTTTAAGTTAGACCTACACAAATCTACTGTAAAAGTCTCAGCTTAATATGTCTTACGGTGGCTGAGTTTACTTGTGACAAAATCTTGCGGACAAACCTACAAACCGACAGAAATGGTTCTAAGGGTGGATTCGGTTTCTCGAATGTATGAAACTTAAAGAAAACTTGAAATGAGTCAGTTCTAAGCAATGTACAGACAAAATCATTCTTTTATTTATATAGATTTATTACCTGAATTTACCTAACACCGTTCCAAGAATAATATTTTCAACTATTCTATAATTTCTAATATTTTGGAATACCATGTATCATCTCCGACTTACTAGTAAGTAGATAATAGTTTAGTAGTAAGATTACTAGTAAGTAATAGTAGTAAGTTTACTAGTAAGTAGATAATATTAGGGGAAAGTTTTACTTTAGTAGTGTTCAGATAATTTCACACTACTATGTACAATGTACATACATAACTCAAAAACAAACAGACAAACAAAAAGAATGTTGTAACCTGTCATTTACTTTATTAAGAATAAAAAGAGCAATCATGACAAAATTTGATGTTGAGATTTGATGGATTACCAGAGTTCAAGTCATCAAAGTCGTATCAGAGTCTTGAAGTTTTGTTAAAAAATTGAACATAAAATTAGAAATTTAAAAAAAACAATTATAAATATCCCATAACCGCAAAGCTTTAAAAATGATTTTGGAATAATGGATCACCTCCTGTTCTTGCTGCATTTTTTAAACTTGCATATTTTGTTTCCATTGACTTATAAATAATTGAAGTGAATGAAGTGAAATACATTATCATCAGATTATTGTAAAAGTCGTCTTATCTCGTGAATCGGTATTATTAAGATAATCCGCATTACTTCACGTATTCAGTTTAATTAGGTTAAATGTGTATGGTGTAAGCATTATTAGGGAATATAAATTAAAGGGACTTGAGTCAAAAAATCTCCTGATTTTTAGGGAGAGATGAGGTGGGATTTTTCTGATGGTAGGTCCGGGTCACACGGGGTTGTAAAAGATCCCATATGGTGGCCACTTGCCATATTTTATGGCTTCATTTAGTCACGCCATCCTTACCATTTCAAATTTATAAAGGAAACACCCCAAAAGAACTTAACAGGCCTCTCATTGTGTGTAGATATCCACAAATAAATACTTTAACACACGGTTTTTGAAGCGTATTTTTTTTACAACAATCAACTTTCGAACATTCAACATTCGCACACACTTTAAGGAACCAATTATATGCAAAAGTTGATAGTTTAATGTATTGTAAAAGGATAATTAGTGTAAGGATCTAATACATTAGTGTGGTAATATATGATCTACCACGGTTGTGAACAAAAAAAATCTCAGGGAGGCGAACTAACGATGCTATTCTTATGATTAGTTGTAGATTACCTACTGAATCTATTTAAATGAAAGTAATCTTACTACTAAACTATTATCTACTTACTAGTAAGTCGGAGATGATACATGGTATTCCAAAATATTAGAAATTATAGAATAGTTGAAAATATTATTCTTGGAACGGTGTTAGGTAAATTCAGGTAATAAATCTATATAAATAAAAGAATGATTTTGTCTGTACATTGCTTAGAACTGACTCATTTCAAGTTTTCTTTAAGTTTCATACATTCGAGAAACCGAATCCACCCTTAGAACCATTTCTGTCGGTTTGTAGGTTTGTCCGCAAGATTTTGTCACAAGTAAACTCAGCCACCGTAAGACATATTAAGCTGAGACTTTTACAGTAGATTTGTGTAGGTCTAACTTAAAATATAGGCTCTGAATTGATTAGAAATTCAACGTAGAAGTGAAGTTATGGACGTTTAAAAGCAAAAATATTTGTCACAAGTAAACTCAGCCACCATGAGACATAGCGAGCTGAAACTTTAACACTAGATTTGTCTGTGCCTAACTTAACATATAGGCTCTCTAAATAGATTGATATGAATAAATAGAATTTGGTTCTTTCTATGTTACATCATAGCATCACCTACTAATCTACATCTGCCAGTCGCTTGTCGAAATGTGAGTGTAAACTCAATAACATAACAGACATCTCTGATGCAAGGTAAGAGGACTCATAGTTTTTTTACGATAGAGATACAAAATTGGAAGAATCACTGAAGAGATTTAAAAACATAACGCGTAGTGGTGATGCTTTATTTATTGTATAGTTAGCTATATGGATAGTTGAACAAGAAGCAAAACTTTGCAGCTGACAAACGCCTTGACTGCTGTCACTTGAACTTGCTGCTTCAAAAGCAAGTTGACAGCTGAGTTGAGTTGACTAATCATAAACAGGAGTTATCAAAACTACAGCAAAGTACTACTTGACTGTGTGTGCTCTCAAGTTTAGCGAGTTTTAAACGATATGCTGTTTATACAGAGTAAATGTCACAAAGTGGGCAACTTAAGATTCAAACATGAATTTTATTTCACCATACATTCCTGACTGAAAGCTTACAGTATGTGGAAGATACCTTAGGTCAGTTTACACTACCAAATGACGAGTAGAGTTTCAGAGAAGTCATTTTATAACCCACGTTTTATCATAACATTGATTCAACTGTCTCGAAGAATAAAAATTCTCTGTGTCTAAGTCATCTGTGTCCTCGTTGTACGTGTGATAACACAGATTACCTTTGTTAACGAGCGAAACAATTGCCGTCATAATAGATATGAGGAATTCAAAATATGAAACGGTCCGTTAGGACAACATATCAACGATTACAAGAAAAGAATACGTAGAAACAACATACAACTCACTTCAATATTTCGACCTTGTCGTCATCAGGAGAAGAAGAACAGCAAATAGGAATGAGTTACTGTTTGCCAGTCGAATAGAACTCATCATCTTCTTTTTCTTTTCCTGTTCCTAATGAAGACGAGGTCGAAATATTGAAGTGAGTTGTATGTTTTATGTGTTCTTTTCTTGTAATCCTTGATAGATATGAGATAATTTATTTGAAATGTATATACGCGTTAACAAGCTCGCAAACTTATTTGCATAAAAACCTTAAATAAACCTGTACTATTAGTCCCTGTTTGTGATTAACCCCTTTGAGTAGGGCGGTAAAACTAGATCAACTGAACTGCAACTGCCTTCTGTTTTACACCTATACAGTTTTATTTTAAAAAAAAAAATTAAATAACATGAATGAAAAGTAGTAATGTATAAAATATATACAAATCATATATTTTACTTTACTTTTTGCAAATTAAGTTGTAAAACAGAAGTTTTTACCTAGGATTTATCAGTTTCTCATGATAAAATCAAAATTATGGCGTCTTTGAGCATACTGAAGAGATGTGTTAAAATTCCACTACTCATGTGCTTAATTTTATCTATCTTCCAATATAATTGTTCACAGTTTTTAATTTTAATAACTTCATATTATTGCCTAGGGCAATAGTTTTAAATAAAACTAAACACATCAGCTTTGAAAGTTCCGATTTGCACTTGGTAACTGACGAACTAGGTAAAAGTTTTCATATGTTCTTTTAACGCAAGATACTCTTTTATTCCATACTACTATAATACATAAAATAAACATATATGTTTATTTTTCCAATTACAAAAGTTTTGGAAAAGTGTTTTTTAGACAATATTAAGAAATACTCGTTAAAAATGAAACCTCTCTGTTAAAAAGTCATTAATTTCGAGTAAACCAGTAACAGTTTCAAAATATAAATAGTTAATAGTCATATTATCATAATAGTTAATAGTCAAAATATAAATAGTCAATTGAATATAGTTATCATGAATAATAAGTAATTTAAAGCGACCTTTTCTATTTTCCTCATTTTGGTTAAGTTGCAACAGCAGTTGAAGAAGAAAGCAAAGCCGAGTCCCAGCAGCATGAGGAAGAAGACGATGACAATGATGAGCATATGGTCAGTCTGAAGAATTCTCCCCAAGAAACTCTCCTTCTGCAAATTAAAGTCATTTTAGTGTTTCTTGGTAAAACATGTTAAGATTATTGTTTACGTTTAATAAAATGCTTTCCTGATCAATAGACAGCCATCATAAAACCACGTTATCCTCCAATATGTTTTTTTTTGAAGTTTTAATCAAAACACTATGCCAGACCAACTAAGAAACCTATTAATCGATTTTATAAAAGTAATATTTATTACTTTAATACAATGCAGGTGTGACAGACATCCACTTTACTCCTGGTTAGAGTTACACTTTATCCCTACCACTATACGTATACATTTCGACATATAGTACATGAACATATACTATACTGCTATATATTGCTCATGCATGTACTTTGCGAGTACAATAGAAGTTAGTGTGAGTTAAGTTAAGAAAGAATGATACTTCTTACTTCGCATACTGCTGTTGGTAATATAGGATCTTCAATAAGAGGCAAACCTATGTTGCATGATGATTGCCTAGTCAGGTAATAATTGAAGCTGATCACTTTTGTATTATTAATACGCAATATAATGGAAGCCAGGTTAGCTCAGTGGTTAACGTACTCGCCTCTGAACTAGTAGGTCCGGGGTTCGATATCCACCTAGCCTTCGATTTCTTCATGTGGGAACTGAATAAATCTGAGCACGGTCGTTCCTCAGAGAGGACATTAAGCTGTCGGTCCCGAGCCTTGACGGTGTCAGGTACTCGTTAAATATCCCTACTCTAAATACACTCGACTTAGAAAAAAAAATTTAGGACTTCCAATGTACAATCAATCTTCATTGTGTGGTATGACAAAGGGCCCAATGTTCGGCCGATATGTGTTCCCTTGTGGGACAGTCACTGCAACCTAAAGGATTGCCTAGTACTTAATCGCAATATAATATTGGATATTTACAATTGTATAAAAGAATGACTGATTGACTGAAAGAAAGATAAAACAGATCTGTCTGCTTGAGGACTCTAATAGAACTTGCATCAACACGTTGGGATTAGGACGTAGGATAGCGCTTGAGAGAAGTTCTGATGACATCGAGTTCACATCACTCTAATACTAGATTTGGACATGGAAATTGAGTTGCACGCCATCTCTCACGGAGGAGATAAATCTATCGGACATCTATGCGAGATGTCTTCAATCATCTATCGTATTATCAAACTTGAGTATGACACATTTCGAGTCCCACTATTAGATCAAATCCAGTACTGTGAGCACGACACCAACCATAAATACACACTTCTTTATATTTTTACTTACATTTAAGCAGTATGCAAATACTGCGTATTTCATTTGACAATCATCAAATACATTGTGATGACAGTACTGAATTTGAAATATACATTTTGTGGCTTCTTGGGTCCAATAAATTAGTTTCGAAAATTAATATATCTAAGTGTATTTTGTCATTTCAAAAACCAAAGGAAATGTAATCAATTCAGATTATTTAATTTTCTTATTATGTAGGTAGTTACTATTCAACTTTCATTTTCCATAATTAATCAATCTAAAATAAGTATCAATAGAGACCATTAGTTTTGTTTTATAGGAAAACAACGGTATATAAGCTCTAGCTGCTATTACGCCGAAATTCAAGAGTCACGTACAGGTAGAGTTAGAGGAAGGATCTGTTTTCCTTTGTGCGGCAGAGTAGTTATCCTGGTCATTCGCTGATCTGTGGAACCCTAGAAGGACCCTAAAGTGTATTTCTCGGCACCTGACCAAAGGGCAGATATACCTGACAGTCTACCGCCATTGTCTAAACGACCGGCCAAGCAAGTCCGCCAGCCATCTGTCAACCCTGCTCAGAAGGGATTACCCACCCGGTCTACAACGCCTGCTCTCGCATCTCACCGCCTACCTGCTGGAAAACTTTCTACTGGAGATTAGCTGGCTTAGGTTCATTCATCCCGTCCGGACTGTGTACCGGAGCCACTTGCCTTCAGCCTTTGTTTACCAGTAAGTGCCACTCCTTAATAAACGTTTTGTTTTATTTTTCAATTGTAATACTTGCCAGGTGTGCACGCTACAACATGAGTTCACTTAACCTTAGCAAATTAGACTTTACAAATGCTGACGAGCTTAGGGATGCCCTGAACAAGGCTGAGGCTATGGTTCAGGCTATCCTGACTGCTCTGACGGTGCTACAGAGCGTTCAGCCTGACTCAGGTGGACCCCCAAACCCAAACAAAGGGCGGGCTGGAGGCTCTGCGGTCCCAAATACCACTGAGGTCCCAAATACCACACAGACAAAAGGGCTCTCAGCGCAGGCGTCTGCGACCACTGAGGCTCTTTTGTCTACAAAGGCTCATGAGCCAACCGCGCCTTCAACCTCGACTACAGGCTTTGAGACTGTGTCGAAGAAGAAGAAAAGGAAGCAGGCTTCACCTGGTTCAGCGAATAACACTGTACAAACACCAACCACGAGGAGGTTTACGGCTGAGTTTAGGAGAGAAAACGTTGGTATGGAGAGAGTGGTCTCTAAGACACCCTGTGCCAACTCTTCCTCTCAGCCGTCAACCTCCAAATCAAACAGTAGGGCAGACACTATCAAAACTGACACTGGCTCCAAGGTACCACCCCCTTTCCTTGTCGCCAGTTACGACGAATATAAACGTTATGTAAGGCTAAACAGCCATGTATTACATCTGTTTAAGGCTTCTGTCGGTCCTAAGCAGATCAAAATCCAAACAAGGGACGAAGATGGGTACCGGACTGTCTATCAGACCCTTGTGAAATGTAACGTTCAGTTTCACTCCTATCGCCCTCAGTGGGAGGAAAGGAACTTTCGTTACGTAATTCGTAACCTTCCTCCCCACGCCAGGGAAGAAGAAGTGAAAATGGCACTGGAAGAACAGGGTCTGGAGGTAAAGTCTGTTACCCAAATGACGTCCTCCCGGCTGACTGACAAGGAAACGGGCCAGCCTAAGAAGCTTAGGCTGTTCGAATTTGTTACCTCCTCTAAGGAGCTAGCAACTATTACCCACTTGCTAACTTTTGAGGTGAAGATTGAGAGGTCTAGAAGGAGCGCTGGACCTCCTCAATGCCATAGGTGTCAGCGTGTGGGCCACACGCAGGCATACTGCAACTTTCACCCCAAGTGCGTTAAATGCGCGGATGCGCACCATTATAAAGAGTGTAAGAAGCCTGAGGGTGCGCCACCCTCTTGCTCAAATTGTAAGGGAGAGCATCCTGCCAATTACAGAGGCTGCACTTACTTCAAGGCGCAAACTAAGAGGAGGAAACCTAAGAACTCCCTCGTAAAAAAGGGAGTGTCTTATAAACAGGCTCTTGGTGCCTCCAGCCAGCCTGCCTCCCAAACTAGCCAACCTGTTCAAGAGGAAAACGACCTCTTGATGGTCATCAAGGCCTTACAGGACAGTTCGTTATTGTCTCGCCTAAGTGCGGCAGTACGAATGTCCAAAGAGATAGATACTATCTCTCTGCGGGACCATGCTACTATTGCTCTGCTGTCATGAACAGAGATAATAGAAGACTAAGAGCCCTTATCTGGAACGCGAACGGAATTCGCGCAAAGAGGAACGAGCTCTCGGAGTTCCTCAACCGTCACTCCATTGACATAGTGCTGCTCAGTGAAACTCACTTAGCACCACAACACAAGTTCAGTCTACCTGGTTACTCAATCAGCAGAACTGATAGAAAGTCTTACCCTAGAACGGCAGAAAAGAGTCATGGAGGAACTCTTATAGCCGTCAGGTTAGACATACCCTATACAACACTGCCAGCTAACCTAGAGGTCAAGCTAGAAAACACTTCAATACAGGTCCAACATAATGGTAAACCATTAAGGTTGGTATCGGTGTATAATACACCGAACACAATGATACCCCACAAAACCCTAAAGAAGTTTATGGGGACGTCAACCCCCACGATCATGGGAGGAGACTTCAACACACAACACACAATGTGGAACTGCTCGAGGGATAGAAAGATGGGAAAAGCCTTGTTAAGCGCCTGTAACAGGCTTGGCCTAAACATCTACTATCCAGCAGTTCCAACTCACATAACAGCCAGGACTGCTAGCACCATCGACTTAGCTATTGCCAACTCCAAGGCTCCGGCTGTGAGGCTGGAAACGATCCAGGAGCTTTCTTCTGATCACTATCCAGTCCTCATGGAGTTGACAGGCTCAGTAGTGCAATGTCCCTCCACCAAACCCGTCGTTACAGATTGGGTGCGGTTTAAAAGGACACTTAGTCACATGTCCTACCCAACAGAGGTTAACACACGGGCAGAAATAGACAGAGAGGTTCAAAACCTAACTGACTCTATTCACGAGGCCCTTAACAAATCGCAAGCTGAACGAAACAACACAGGGTGGGAAAAGCCACAAGATAAACAAATAGTTAATCTTATCTCGTACAGAAATAAGGTCCGTAAACTTTGGAATAAGTATAAACTACCATCACACAAAACTGTAGTGAATAAACTTAATAAACAAATTCGCTACAGATTACAAGTTATGAGGGAAGAGGCCCTCAATAAAAAACTCGAAGAAATAGACAATACCCCAGAAGCTTGGCAGTTTCTGAGGAGATTGCGAGGGACTAAACAGCCGACTGTTGCCCTCAAACACAAAAATAGCCTCTGCATTACTCCTCAGGAGATTGCAGAGGCATTCGCGGAGACTTTAGGCGAATTATACAAAGAGGATGGCCCTAAACTCTCTTCTTGTATATCTCCTCCGGAGGAGTCTATCTCTCTCAATATGGAAGAAATTAAAACCATATTGAAAGGGCTCCCGAGGCGCAAAGCACCGGGTGCGGATGACGTAAATAACTACGTTCTGAAGCAGCTCCCTGACCCTACACTCAACTGGCTAACCTCCATATTTAATGCTTGCATTAAAATTGGTTACTTTCCATCAGCCTGGAAACAGGCCAGGATAGTCCTTATCCCCAAACCGGGAAAGGATCCAACTCTAGCCAGTAACTACAGGCCTATAAGCTTGCTTAGTTCTCTAAGCAAGGTATTTGAGAAGGTCTTACTCAAACACGTACCGAGTTTCTCCAATTCACAGATATCCAGTTTGGATACAAAAAGGGACACGGGTGCGTTCAGTTACTGCGACGCACCCTCAACTTCTTACACTACGCTAAGCAAAGAAAGCTTAGAACATACACCCTAGCCATCGACCTTAACAAAGCCTTTGATTGCGTCTGGCACGAAGGCATTGTTAAGAAACTAGGAGACGCTGGACTTCCTCAATGGTTCCAAAGGATCGTTCACTCCTATCTAACTGAACGATCCTTTAGAGTCAAAGCCAGAGACACTTTATCCTCGCAGTACAAGATTGAGAGGGGGGTTCCCCAAGGCTCTTGTCTGGGGCCTATCCTTTTCAACTTCTACTTGCAGGACTTTCCCCAGTGGAATAAAAATAATAGAAACATACAGACACTAGAGGGTATCTATGCAGATGACATTTTGGTATCATGCCGGTCGTACTTCATAGATACCCCCCTAAGACAATTTCAGCAACATGTTGACAGGATGGTGCAATGGACTAAGGTATGGAGGATGAATATTAATCCATCCAAATGCACCTTCACTGTCAACCTGCGCAAGAGACTCGGATACACACCTACACTGCGCATCCACGAACAACACATACCCGTAACAAATTCATTTAGGTACCTTGGCGTTACCATTGACCAAAAACTGTCCCTAAAAAACCATGTGAGCTGCACACTTGGCAAGGCCTACGGCGCCAGGAGTGGCATCTACTTTTTATTACGGCCTGGCTCTGGTCTCTCCCTTCGGACCAGGGTGAACCTCTACAAGGCACTTTTAAGGCCAATCGTCGCGTACGGGGTCACAGCCTGGGCTAAGCCGGCGGGTAAGTTAATGAAACGCATTTATGCGTTTCAGAATAAAACCCTCCGACTTATCCTGGGCGCACCACGCTACGCGACGAACGAGTTCCTGCATAGGGAAGTCAAGCTGGAGCGTCTCTCCAGGTTTGTCCGCAGGTTGGGCAGGAAAGAGGACAAAAGAAATGCCACTTCAACTAACCCTCTGATTGCTGCCATTCAGGGTTTATTACTCACTGAAGTGATGCAGGAGGAAGAGGCTGGGATGGGCAGAGCTGCGGCTGATATGGACAACAACCCAGTAGAGGAACAGGTAGTGGGCCTATGTTGACGCTGTCCTACACAGGAGCCGAGGGATAATACAGTTCCACAAAGGGAAGAAATATTATTGTTATTATTATTATAAAATCATTATTATTATTAGTATTATTATTACCATTCCTATTATTATTATTATAACTATTATTATTGTAGTTGCTACTTATTGTTAGTATAATTATTACTATTATTATTATTATTATTATTATTATTTTTATTATTATTGTAGTTGTTATTACAATATTATTAATGTTTATAATTATTGTTAGTATAATATTTACTATTATTATTATTATCACTATTATTATTGTAGTTGTTACTAATACTATATTACACTATTATTAATCTTTATAATTATTGTTAGTATAATTATTACTATTATTATTATTATTATTATTATTGTAGTTGTTACTAATACTATATTATTAATCTTTATAATTATTGTTATTATAATTATTACTATTATTATTATTATTATTATTATGTTTCGTTTATGTACAAAGGGGAAAAAGCCTGGTGGAGAGCACCCAGTGCTCTCCGTACGGCTACCCCAGCCTTGTATACCTTGGGCATAAGGCCTTTAATAAAGAAATTTTCATTCATTTCATTCATTCATTCACGCCGAAATTAATCCAGTAATGGGGCAGATAAACCACTTTACTGCAGTCATTTGTTCGATTGATTATAAGAGCCTTTCCTTAAGCCGCAAGTTACCCAGCAGCATTCAGTGAGGATTACCAGCCAACTTCCTTCAAATGCCTTTCGCTCAAATAAACTACCCGGTGAACATTGATCGCCTTCAATAATTAGAAACCATTCATTACCTTCACGTCTCGAGCTACAGCTTAAACATATATTTAGGCAATATAAAGAAATGATATTACAAACATGTTATCAAATATGTTATCACAAATACGAAGGAAATAAGAAACATTTCTGAAACATTTTCTAGTTTACTTTAAAAAAGTGACTCCCCATCATTCATAATTGCTCCCAAACAATAGGGCTCATTTACACTATGAGACCAATTTTTGTGTAAAATATCAACTTGATCCATCAAAGATTCTGGACCGTACCGAGTACACAAACTTCACCGACCCACCCACACATATACAGACATCATCGAAAAAACTTTATAAAAAAAACTTCTGGGACCTCAAAACATGTAACTTCGTCAAAATCTCGAGATCAAATTTTTCACGATCACTATACTTTACTTGTAGTAAAGTAACAAAGTGAGTTTTTTATCATTATTTACAATGATATTTCGTTTTGAAAAATTATTTTCAAATAATTTTACGTATTATTATTCAAATAATAATACGTTAGGAACGTATGGTCTCTCTAATTAAAACCATACGTCCTAACATTAAACCCTAAAATAAAGTATTTAAACAAAAAATAGGAAAGTTACTCCAATTATTTCTAGAAATTTCTCAAATAATACGTATATGATGTAGTAGTATTTTAGAAATAAATTGAAGAAGAATTACATAATTTCAACAACTATTTGATTTAATTATAAGAAAAAGTATCCATCAAAATTTCAATGGTAAGAGAAAGTTAATGATTTAATTGGTTAATTATAGATAGATAATGTTTAATTGGTTTAATAATTTAATTAGTTATTATAGACAGATAGTAGTTAATTAGTTGAATGATTTAATTAGTTCATTACAGATAGATAATAATTAATCAGTATAATGATTTAATTAGGTAATTATAGACGGCAATAGCTAATTAGTTTAATGACATAATTAATCAAATAATTCAATTAAACTTAATTAATTATCTATATAAAGGAAACTAACCCGTATGAATAGTATTATACCCAATTAGGACTGTAAAAAACTGTGGAGCTCACAAAATTACAGTAGTAAAAACTCTGCTCTGATGAAAGTAAACAGATTGATCCAAGAATGTTTAACAAAATGATAATATCGGTTTTTTTTTGAAATGACAGAAAAAGATGTACGAGTCTAGTGGTTGTATAGATAAAAGGGATCCTTATCTACAAGCAAGTTTCGAATCCAAGAAAGGAACAGGGATGTTGAAAAGTTTTTTTAACTTTTCAATGTACAGTTTAAAATGAAATACATAGTATTATTTTTCAATATCTAATAAAAAGTTACTTTTAGTAAAATGTTACATTCTTCTTCATCAAGGTGTGGAAGAATCAGAATATAAATAAATCAGAATATATACATCTTTTCAGAACCAGAGACAAAACATTGAAACTCGCTGCAGTATACCGCCCCCCCCCCCCCCCCCCCCCAACATCAAATCCACGCAACCAGCCTGACCTCACTACTGCAGGACAACTTCCCAACAATAATAGCAGGTGACCTAAACGCGCACCATCGCACTTGGAACTGTAACAGCAATAACACAGCAGGAAAAACAATCTATGACCTCGCGAACGCGCACAACTGGCACATAGCACATCCTGACACCCCCACCAGGGTTACAAATAGAACAACATCGACAATAGACATAGCCATCACCAATCAACACGCCCCAAACATATACACAGAAACACTCCTAGAACTCACCTCCGATCACTTCCCGGTACTCATGACAATCGGCCAACACTGTCTCACACGCCCACCACCAGAAACCCCTGTTACCGACTGGAACTTATATAAAATCTTACTGGGTCAAACCACACAACAGAGCCTACACACCATCCTCACCCAAAACGACATCGACACAGCAATACACGCAGTAACTAAAGACATCATACAGGCAAAAGACACCGCGACTAGGATAATGCCATCTCACCCAAATGCAACCGTAATCACCATATCAGAAAAAACTAAAACACTCATCTACACCAAAAACCATATAAGAAAGCTCTGGCTCACATACAGGATCACACCACTCAAAACACTCTATAACAAACTAACTAAAATAACACAAAAACACCTACAACAAGATCGCGACTCCAGGCTCGAACAATCCCTGAAAGAAATTGACCAGACCTCGAAAGTCTGGAATTTCGTCCGCCGTTTAAGGCCCCGGAAAACACAGCACACAATCATAAAACACAACAACACCCTCTGCAACACCCCAGAAATGGTAGCCAACGCTTTTGGCGACACGCTCGCGTCGATATATGCTGACGAATACCCACCCTCCACCGACACCTCATCTAATTCCACCGACACCTCACCTAAACCCACACCTCCCCCATACACACGTGCGACTACATCCACCAAAGAAGTCAGAGACACCATAAACTCCCTACACACCAGGCGAGCACCGGGCGAGGACTGTATAAATAATCAAATGCTGAAGAACCTACCCCTGAAAACCATAGGACGCCTCACAGACATATTCAACTCCTGTTTACGATTCGGCTACTTCCCAAAATGCTGGAAACAAGCCGGAATCATTATGATTCGAAAACCAGGGAAAGACCCTACCGACGCCAGAAACTATAGACCAATCAGCCTACTATCAGGCCTCAGTAAAATACTGGAAAAAATAATTCTCAAGCGAGCAGAAGAATTCATCACGTCACAGGACCGCCAGTATGGCTTCAAAAAGGGACACGGATGCATACACCCATTGAAGAGGTTGCTGGAGTTCTGCACGGATGCTAAAACCAAGAAACAAACCACTGCAGTGATAGCCCTGGACCTCTCAAAAGCCTTTGACAGCGTCTGGCACAGGGGGCTCCTCATCAAACTCCACTCCTTGGATTACCCAGCATGGTTCCAACACATCATCGGATCCTACCTAGCAGACCGGACCTTTTACGTCCAGAACAACGGAGTACAGTCGCCTGCTCACCCGGTCCAAAAAGGGGTCCCGCAAGGGTCCTGCTTAGGACCGATCCTGTTCAACATATACATTCAGGACCTTCCAACTTTCTCCCTGAAAAGTAAACGCAGCGCCGCCATGGAGGCGCTCTATGCGGACGACGTTCTTATAGCATACAGAACGCACAGGATTCACAGCATAGCCAAAAACTTACAAAAATACCTCAACGAAATCTCATCCTGGTCGGATACTTGGAAACTCCATATCAACCCCGCCAAAAGTCAATTACTCCTAGTCACAAGGAAACGACTAAAATACCCGCAAACAGTTTATATCAACGCAACAGAAATACCACAGACAAAACACATTACATACCTAGGGGTAACGATTGACAGTGGTCTATCCATGAGTAGGCAGGTGACAACTGCGACAGGCAAGGCTTACGCCGTCAGGAAAACGATCTTCCCACTGATCCGAGCTTCTTCCCCTTTGTCACTACGAACAAAGGTACTGCTCTACAAAAGTCTCATCCGCCCTATACTGACCTATGGGGTGACTGCCTGGGGCCCGGTTGCAGGCTCCAAAATCAAAAAGCTATACACCTTCCAACATAGAACGCTCCGAATAATCCTAGGTGCACCCAGATATGCCACAAACAAGCACCTTCACAAGGAGGTACAGCTAGACAGACTATCCTCCTTCATTCTGAAGCTCGGGTCAGCGGAAGCTGAAAGGATGAAAGCATCTACAAATAAAACAATCTCAACCCTTAAGAATATGGAAGCCATCACCCTTGAGACCACATAAGGCCCACAAAGATGCCTCATCCCTAATAGCATTACTTAAGCCAGTAATAGCTTAGTTCATAGAATCAAATGTATATATTAATATAAGTTAGCCATAAGTTAACACTGTCAACATTATTGTATGTGCAAAAATATTTAAATTATATATGTTACCTGGTACTGTATATATCACATTAGACTATAAGCTGAGTTATGCCAAGTTCCAAGAATTAAATGTAAATATTAAAGTAAGTTAGCCATAAGTGAACACCGTAAACATTATTATATGTGGAAAATTCCTGAACTATTAAATTAATCTATAAAGTAAGTTAGCCATAAGTTAACACTGTATACATTATTGTATGTGGAAAGTTAGATAAATGTAACCTAGTGCTAAGATAGGCCAAAAGACTTCCCCAAGGGAAACCTTGGCGAGGTCGTAGGGCCACAACAAATGCAAAGGAAACAACATGCCATGTATATAAAACTGTTTGTATGATCTTTGCAAATAAAGTATTTTTGATTTGATTGATTTGCATTTCCTTTATTCATTTTTTTTTTTTTTTCTCCTACACTGTACTATAGGATGCAGATGTTCTTGGTGGCCGCAGTTGTGTGAATGCAGAGTTGACCAATGCATTTTTGAATGCAGTTTGCAATTCTTAACTCTGCTCCCGGCTGCGTGCTTATCGATAGATGGATTGTGTTAGCATTGACTGCACTCCCCCTTAAGGGTAATCAACTCACAGAGGTATTATGGTGGGTATGTTCTTAAGACTGTACTGTACTGTACTGTCATTGCTGTCTCTCACATTGAGCTTGGATGCAGCTGTTCTCGGTGGCCGCAGTCATGGAATCCGGGGTTGACAAATGCATTTTTGAATGCAGTTTCTTGCAATTCCAAACCCTGTTTCTGGACTGCGTGCTTATCGATGGATGGATTGTGGGCTCGTTAAATGTATTCATTAAAATGTATACACCCTCAAAGGGTAATCACCTCCAAGAGGTGATCGAACATTTATTTTATCTTTGTATCTTATTATTATTATAATTATTATTATTATCGTTGCATTGATTATTATATTTTATTATCAGTATAATTACGTGCCCCATGGAGCCCGAGGGTGCTGCTTGTTCCTTGGGGCCGCAGTTATGAATGCAGGGTTGATCAAATGCATTTATGAATGCAGTCTTGCAATTTCTAACTCTGCTTTCGTGCTGTGTGCTTTATGATGAGTAGACCGTGGAATGGGCTCCATGTGATTAATTAATTAATTAATTATTATGATTCTTATTATTATTAATACTTTCATGTAATAAGGGCCCCATGGAGCCCGAGGGTGCTGCTTGTTCCTTGGGGCCACAGCTATGAAGGCAGGGTTGACAAATGCATTTATGAATGTAGTCTTGCAATTCCTAACTCTGCTTTCGTGCTGTGTGCTTGATGATGAGTAGACCGTGGAATGGGCTCCATGTGATTCATTATTAATTATTAATTATTATTATTATTAATACTTTCATGTATGTTTCTTGATTTTTAGTCTATATTTGCATAAGCCTGTTGGTCACTGGTCAAAGGTTCACACTAGCCAAGGAAATTCTACTTTTTAATACAAGGGACAAGTAAAAGCGCCAGTTTAGCTTGTATCCCGCCAAGTTAACTAATTTAGAGAATGAAGTGGTAAAAGGCCTAGATGCCTGTCCACTAATTTGGCATGCACCTTGCTGTGCATGGCTAGCTGACCCTTGACCCTTGACCCTTGCCATTTCCTTGCCTGAAGATAACCAGAGAATGGTTGAAACATGTCGCAAATACCACCACCAGGTCAACAGTGCAGAACTTTTCATCACCTACCAGCCACCCATCAATAGCAGCAATAACATTCAACTGAAGAAAAAAAAAAACATGAACATAAGAAACCGAAGAGAACAATATACAAAACCTACAACTTGAAGATGTTTCTACGAGAAGAAGTTGGATTCCAGTGTCAACATCTCTTAATAATCAAGAGGGACTGTGCAACCTCTACCCCTGTTGGCATGAAGATGAAGGCGGCTTTTCGCAGTAAACAACCGAGAGTATCATTTAAAAATCCAGCAATATCCGTAACAGAAAATAGTAAACAACAACAACACCCAACCACCACAAAAATCAAAAATAGAAAGGGAACAGGAGTTCACTGTAAAGTGAGGCTAATGTTTTCTGCCAAACATCATTTAACACAGAGGGACTGTGCAACCTCTATACCTATTGGCAGAACGCAAAGGCTTTTTGCTGAGCAGCGGGCAACTGCGACCTTACGCTTGGACCTGTAACTCTACTCCCATTGGTCAACATCGCATCGAATCATATATATATATATATATATATATACAGGTTTGATTAAATAATACGCCATATTTACGGTTGACTAGTTTCCTTGTGTATTTCTCAAGGGATCTGAATAATCTTCTTGTACAAACATCTAAATTGAATAGAACATTTCCAATGGTTCCATTGTCTTTAAATCTTGCATTTTCACTAATTTTACTATTTAATAGTAATTTTAATAACTAATTTTAGTAACTAATTTTAATAGTAAAATTAGTGAAAATGCAAGATTTAAAGACAATGGAACCATTGGAAATGTTCTATTCAATTTAGATGTTTGTACAAGAAGATTATTCAGATCCCTTGAGAAATACACAAGGAAACTAGTCAACCGTAAATATGGCGTATTATTTAATCAAACCTGTATAAATGAAGGACTGCTTCCTAAATATACTAATATATATATATATATATATTCATGTATGTGTGTTTAAAACTGAAGTTTTATAGTGTAACCTTTGGTCGTTGTTTCTCTTAAAAATACGTTTTCTAATCTGCAGAAGCCTGTTATTTTTCACACTAGATTAGTATATAGTCTGGTTTTTATTAAAGGTTTTCTATGATTGTGTTTTCTAGGAAGACATAGGTTCACTAAAGGACATACCATGGAAGACAGACGACATGACTGGCGAGTTTTCAGATGCCGATGAAGATGTAAAGCCAATAGTTTGTTTGTTCTGTTCAAGTCAATGTTCTGACTGGGCTCAAGTTCTTTTCCATATGAAACAAACACATTCATTCCCTTTCATCGATCTTACCAAGTCATTTTCATTTTATGATCAGGTATGTTGTAAGAAGTTTTATTAAAGTAAAAAAAAAAAAGAAATCTATATTGGTTAACTCAGTATTAGTATAAGCAAATGTATTATTAAACCAGTGACAATCAATTTATTTTAAAGTTTTTTTTTCGGTAATTATTACTCAAAACACGGGCAAGCCACATTAATGGTGATGATTGGGGGGAGAGAGAGAGAGAGAGAGAGAGAGAGAGAGAGAGAGAGAGAGAGAGAGAGAGAATATGCATATGACGCCACCCATCCAAGTGCCAAGCACGCTCAATGTTACTTAACTTCATTAATCCAACAGGTATTGGCGTTTCAATATAAATAGCCGTTGACAATTATTTTTAATGTAGCTTCTCTATTTTGTCT
>JAPFBL010001034.1:0-38749 GCA_026182355.1 Hermatobates lingyangjiaoensis | reverse complement strand
TCCCCCCTTCCCTTTTCCTTCCCTCCCTTCACACTCTCTCTCTCTCTCTCTCCATTCACTCTCCCAATTATTTAACCAATTTTCACTTCACCCTGGAGTATCTTTTGAACTATGGTCTCTGGAGTAACCTCACCCAGTGATGCTATTAATTCCTGGCGCAGCACTCCCGATTTAGCCCAGAAGAAGAAGGTATGCTCTGCATCGTCGTCGCCCCCCCCCCCCCCCCCCCCCCCCGAGCTACAGTGCCTACATTGAGGGCTATCAACTTTACCCATCCTGTGTAAATATTTCTCAAAAGTCCCAAGCAGACCAATAAAATATTCAAAAACACAATAATTAAAACAGGCAGTTCAATATCCTCGTCAGTTCCTCACAGTGTTCCAATATTTTAAAATGCTATATTACAATTTTGTTTTATGTTATATCCAAAACTGATTCTTTTTACCAAAATACCTTAAAAGAATTTTAATTAAATTCTTTTTTATTAATAATAATATTATTAATTTTTTTTTTATTAAATTTGTGGTGATTCTTTGATTTTTGAGTCAAATGTACTTTTTATTATTTCAATTCTGCGTATATAATATTTATAATATACATATATATTAGATAATTACATAAATAAATAAATTAAAAAGATTAAAAAGTCACTGGAGGTAGCCAGTCGTGATACAGGTAGTTAGTTAATTGAAAAATGTATTTCTAATTTCAGTTGTTGAATCTTCATTAGTTCAGATTCCTACCACTAGGAGCGCACTAATTTAGCATCCAAATCCATTGAAGTATTGTTTTGAACATTTATAAATTTTTTCGTTTATAAATAAACTATTTCAATTATTATAAATTAAATGATAAACGGTTGTTGATAAAATTAATTAATAATTAATACGCAAAGAATAAGTTTTAATAGTTTTGCAGTTTAAAAAACTAATTTAGATTATATTAAATCATATGTTTAAAACAAAATGAATATTTATATACGAATAAAAATGCATTAATAATAAAATATTATTGTTTGTATTTATTAATTATAACAAATATGTTTCGTATTTGGAAAAAAAGTAACATTATTTAAAATTAATTATTTTTATTATTATTTATGTTCATTTTTTTAATAAAAAATTATACATATTTACAATAATTCATAAATGCATTATTGTAAAATGCTTGTATGCATTATTGCTAGTATGCATTATTGCTAGTATCAGACCTGGTTATTAACTCTCTTGTTTTATTTAAGATTATTCTGCGTTTCTTGTGAATAATGAAACTGAATAATACTTATACACATAAGTAGAAGTGGTCAACATATTATTCATATTTAGGATGAATGACTAGTCAGTTTTTGGAGCTAGCCTTCAGACTGAGGATTAAGTCTACTGTGGTATTTAGTTTTTATGGCAGTATACAATTAGTAGTCAGGATCCTACAAATCATTGCAGTTTTAGGACTACCCCAATGGCCATGTGGGCTCGGTAGTGTCCCTCCAAAGAGGGAAGTACCCGTTCCCTTGGGTCAGGGCTCATTAAGAATGAGTACCAGTATAGGAGCATTTGCCAATAAATACTCCCACTCAGTGGTGAGGGCCGGAGGTCTAGCTCCTCCTTGGTGTTATGCAGACACCCGCCCTAGAAGATACTGCTTCTCACACAACGACACATCACATAGGATCATTTGTGTCTACTCTACCTGAGTAGGTTAGGTTAGGTTAGGTTGCAGTGGCAGTCCCACAAGGGAACACACTTAGGCCAAGCATTGGACCTTTGTGATACCACACAATGAAGATTGATTCTACAGTGGGAGTCCTAAATTTTGCCTAATTCAAGTGTATTTAGAGTAGGGATCTTTAACAAGTACCTGACATCGTACAGACTCGGGACAGACAGATTAACGTCCTTCTCCGAGGGACGACGTGCTCAGATTTATTCACCCCACCGTGTGAATAAATCGAGGGCCAGGTGGGGATTGAACCCCGGTCCTATCAGATCAGAGGCGAGGTCGTAACCACTGAGCTAACCTGACCCCCCCCCCCCCCCCCCCCCCCCACCTGAGTAAGGAACCACAGCCACCACGAGTCCGACCGCATGACGAAGCATGAGTGAAAACCTCCAAAGAAGTGAAAGAAAATTGTGATAAAGTAGAATAGTTGAAATGAAAAATGAAATTCACTCATGGGCTTGGAACGTCGTCCCCGTGGTACCGACAGTATTTTAAGAGCTCTCGGGTGGAACTCCGGACCAAAGTCCTACTGAACAGCTATTGGCAGCTGTGTGGGTCAGTATCCCTTTGAAATAGAAGAAATAAGGGTCAAAGTTTAAAGATTTAAAGGGGGAAGAAAAACAAATTATGGCAGTATACAAGAAAAATGCGGTTTTACATAATTAGGTAGTGGGAAGTGACAGCAATGTGTGAAGTCGTGTTTTTTTTATAATCTTATTGATAAAGGCCAAGTATCTGTGTGTTTGTTCCAGCGGTGGTGGAACAATTATAGATGTACTAATGTGAGCTATATTTCACAGGACATTGCAATGTTTACTCGATGGGGAAAAACAAGACTAAGATCTTTCAACCGTCACAAGTGGTCTTCGTCAGAGTCAAAAACCCAAAACAATCAATGATCAAACCACAATAAGAAATGGAAAAACAAGTCTAAGATCTTTCTACAGTAACAAGTGTTCTTCGTCAGAGTCAAAAATCCAACTCTGACGAAGACCGCTTGTTACGGTTGAAAGATCTTGGTCTTGTTTTCTCATTTCATATTGTGGTTTGATCATTGATTATTATTTCATGTGTTTAAGTGAAATCTTTTTTATGTACTATAAGTAAACATAATAAACTCGTCAAAATCAATTTATATTTTGTTTATTAGCCAAAAATCGCTTCAAATTTATTCAACTCCCATGTAAATAAATCGAGTGACAGGTAGGGTATCGAACCATGGACCTATCAGTCCAGAGACGAGTACGTTAACCACTGAGCTACCCTGACCCCCAAGAAATTACAAAAGTACCACTGTTTCCTTCACTTTCAAGTGTTCTTCATTTGATTCTTTTCACCTGTAATCAGATATTTGTTAACCTTTTTGTATTAGAGGTGGTTAGAAGTGGTTAAGCCTGTGACTGGGGCTTGGTTTTTTTTTTCTCGATTTGAGTACGCTGACCTGATACTGATGCCTGAAGTAAGTATTGATGCGCGACGTAGTATCGTGTGGGCCCACCTCCGCGTGGTCACCTCAGGCACTTTGGAGTAATCTAAAGTGGCTAAAGGGCAGCACGTTAAAACTAGTCGGCCTGATTTGATTTTTTGGTGGTTATATGGCCGAAAGGCTTAGGAGCACATATAAAGTCAAAACAGGTTACAGGTGGTTAGAGGCGACGTAGTATCGTGTGGGCCCACCTCCACGTGGTCACCTCGGGCACTTTGGAGTAATCTAAAGTGGCTAAAGGGCAGCACGTTAAACTAGTCGGCCTGATTTGATTTTTTGGTGGTTATATGGCCGAAAGGCTTAGGAACACATATAAAGTCAAAACAGGTTACAGGTGGTTAGAGGCGACGTAGTATCGTGTGGGCCCACCTCCGCGTGGTCACCTCAGGCACTTTGGAGTAATCTAAAGTGGCTAAAGGGCAGCGCGTTAAAACTAGTTGGCCTGATTTGATTTTTTGGTGGTTATATGGCCGAAAGGCTTAGGAACACATATAAAGTCAAAACAGGTTACAGGTGGTTACTTTCAAGCTTTCTTCATTTGATCCTTTTCGTCTGTAATCAGATATATGTCAAAACTTTTTGTGTTAGAGGTGGACAGGTTAGAAGTGGTTAGAGGTGGTTAGAGGTTTTTAGATGGTTTTCTTTAAATCGCCTGTATTCTAGAAAATGAACGACAGATGTTTTGTTGTGAAATTTGAATTGCTTCTAGACGTTTCAAGGCAATGTTCACCAGTTTGCTTTATACTTTTGTCAAGATGCCACTAACAAGGTGATAATCAGTTACCTAAAGCAGTGATTTTTCACAAATAAGGTCATTTCAGCCTTGGTCATTGACCTACAACTGAATCATCCTTGGTCATTGACCTACAACTGAATCATCCTTGTTCTCAATACAATCAAAATCGTAAATACAGGATATCATATATGTTGACTTTATACTTTGTACGTTGAGAAAGTATACAGTGAAAAATTAATAAAAGTTTTTTGCCCAAACCCTATTATATATATATATTACACAATATATATATATATATAACTTTAAATTACACAAAGCACGACACAGAAAAGACAATAAAAAGAACACTTACAGAATTCAATATTTCGAACTGTTGTTCGTCATCAGGAGAGTAGACTAGAAGAGAGGACGAAGTGAGAGAGATCTCCCCACGTCGAAGAACGGAGCGCGAATGAAGCAATAAAGAGTCAACCGATGAGAGCAGCACTAGCGTAAAAAAGGAGCTAGGCTCTAAACGTCGGAGAACGGAGAAAGTAAAAACAATAGATAAAATTATAAAATTAAAAATTATAAAAAAGGAAATAATAAAAAAATAAAATAAACAATATAAAAAAATAAATGAAATAAAAAAAATTATATGAATATGAATATATAAGTTAAAAATAAAAGGAAAAACATGTAAAAGTTAACGCTTCTGATTTAAACTGGGATCTGATCGGGCCCCCAATAACCATATGTGGGCCTCCTCAGACGCTCTTAATGTCAAACTACGGTCATCAGTGGTCACTAGCTTAATGATTTGAACAGAAAAGCAGTCATTAAAAGAAAGGTTATGGCTGTTGGCATGGATAGCTACAGGAAGCTGTTTGCGCTGACCGACCGAAGCTCTATGGTTGTTCAAACGCTCATTGAGCTTGGTAGAAGTCATACCAATGTAGAATGCTCATTATATATATATATATATATATATAATATATACTTTCACCTTTAGCGCTGTTTTAAGAGTAGGTAGTATAGCTATTTGTTATTCTGGTATATTACTAGTAGGCAACCTTCTAGGTTGCACTGACTGTGCCACAATCGAACACACCTAGGCCGAACATTGGGTCCTTTGTGATACCACACAATGATGATTGATTCTACATTTGGAGTGGTAAATTTTAACTAACTCACGTGTATTTAGAGTAGAGGGATTTCTAAAACATTGTAACGACGTTAATCAAGAGTACTTAGATTTGTTCATCTCCAAAATATATATATATATATATATATATCACTTGGGTTTTTGACTCTGACAAGACCGCTTGTTACGGTTGAAAGATCTTAGTCTTGCTTTCCCATTTTCTTATTGTGGTTTGATCATTGATTGTTATTTCACGTGTTTATGTGAAATCTTTTTATATATATATATATGATCAAACCACAATAAGAAAATGGGAAAACAAGACTAAGATCTTTCAACCGTAACAAGCGGTCTTCGTCAGAGTCAAAAACCCAACTCTGACGAAGACCGCTTGTTACAGTTGAAAGATCTTAGTCTTGTTTTCCCATTTTCTTATTGTGGTTTGATCATTGATTGTTATTTCACGTGTTTATGTGAAATCTTTTAAATATATATATATTTATTTATATATATTGATAAAAGTATCGACCGTGGAATACAAACAAAACTAAAGTTTATTGGAACTGACCGAGTCCCGATAAACTTAAGTTATTTTTATATATATATATATATATATATATGAATAATAATCAAAGTAACACTTGATGTAATAGATGGATTAATTTACCACAATGAAACTAATTTGGAAACAATGCTCTAAGGCCTTTCGTGAACACATCGTCAGAGAGCAAGTGAACTGAAAAATAATAAATACTTGTTAACCTGGTTGATTGAAGTTTCTAGAATTGTTGGTAACCCTGAATGTGTTTAATGATGAAGAAGTCTTCACCTGTTTAATTATTGTAAAAGGATCTTTTACGAGGATAAAACAGCACAAATATTCGATCAGAAGAGAAGACGACAAGAGTGGCTTGTTCATGCATATAAGAAACAGTAATCATATGATTAACTGGAATGAAGCAAATGAATTATTATTATATATTATATGTGTCTTCGGAAAGAAGAAGAAATATTGTGGAAAGTGCACTCATAAAGAACTTTTATGAGAAATTAATGAACAATAGCCTAGAACTTTATAAATTGGATGAAGTTTTGATTAGCGGAATAATTAAACAGATGAAGACTTCTTCATCATTGAACACATTCAGGGTTACCAACAATTCTAGAAACTTCAATCAACCAGGTTAACAAGTATTTATCATTTTTTGGTTCACTTGCTCTCTGACGATGTGTTGACGAAAGGCCTTAGAGCATTGTTTCCAAATTAGTTTCATTGTGGTAAATTAATCCATATATATATATATACATATATACATATACATATATATATATATATACATATATACATATATACATATATATATATATACATTGTAAACCAAAAAACTATCCAAAAGGACAACAAACGTTTCACGGTGAATCACAAACACAGAACTAAGGAACAAACAGACTTACTGTCTCTAATTTTCGGTTGAACCGTCATCAGGAGAGTTGAGATAGGCACACCAAGCGCACTGTATATATACTTATATAGCAAACAGATGAGGTTATTGAGGGTTGGTCTACACAAACAAACACTTCACTTACGCCAACGTTTCGCTATATTTTTATAGCATCATCAGGGCTGTACAAATAACACTGTAAGTGAAGTGTTTGTTTGTGTAGACCGACCCTCAATAACCTCTGCTGTTTGCTGTTATTTTTTGTGGTCGAAAAAAGATAGAATTATATATAATATATATATATATATATATATATAAGTTCAATATAAAAAAAGAATCATAGAGAAATCAAAAGAACACACTTACAGTCTCTAATTTTCGGTTTGAACCGTCTTCAGAAGAGATAAGAGAGGGAAAACAAGCGCACTGGATCAGAGACCATTATTTGTCCGTTTTGGATCGTATTTCCAACAAAAAAATATATAGATATAGATATAAATACACATATATAAATGATCCATTTAAATATCACTTCCATTTAACCATTTGTTAAGGCACCTTCATGGTTTCCTTCATAATGTCACTTATGTTGGTCACAGAGACATGAGGTCGCTTCCCTTTAATCCTTTGTTAAGACACCTTCATGGTTTGCTTCATAAGGTCATAAGGTCACTTGTCTTGGTCACAGAGACATTATGTCACTTCCCTTTAACCCTTTGTTAAGGCATCTTCATATATTCCTTCATAAGGTCACTTGTCTTGGTCACTGAGAGTTAGTGTTGCCCATATTTTGTATTTCTGGCATTATAGTTATACTTGTAATCGTATTCTTAAATAATGCTAATTTATTTTTTAATAACCAATAACTATTTCTCTTTTCCAAACTATTACATTATAATTTATGCAAAATCGTTAGTTTTGGTTATGTAGGTTTTCAAGTCGAAAGAGAGAGAGAGATAGATGAGGTGTTATATAAGAATATTATGGCTAGGGGGATAGCTGGCCAAGTCGACTTACTTTTAGATTGGGTTAGTTAGGATTGCCCAATAGTCAGCTAAAACACAGTGTTTTCTCCCTTCCTGTCCGGGGGGGGTCGGCCAGTCGTAACAGGTTAGTCCTGCTTGGCCAACGGATACCACCCTGCTGATACAACACACCACGAGAGGAGGAGGGGATTACAAAATGAGTCATTAACATTGCAGTTAATTTGTTTCATTCTGAAACCACAAGTCACTCTTCTCAATACAGCATCCTCCTTCCATCATCTTGAGTAATAATAACTCTTTGTTATGTACTCCTTAACAAAACAGAATAATAATAACAAATGAAGTGGTTTACACTCAACATTCCTACAAGTAACTTCAAAGCGAGAAATAAACAAGAAACTTTAATTAATAACAATGAGTTTGAATTCTTATAAAAAATAAAGAATAAGAAACTAATTAATAAAAATGAGTTTTAATTCTTATCAGAAATAGCGAATAGGAAATTAATTAATAATAATGACTGTTAATTCTTATCAGAAATAAAGAATAAGGACTTAATTAATAATAATGATAATTAACCTTATCAGAAAAATAACAAGGTACTTAATTAATAATAATGATATTTACTTAATTATAATGACAATATAATTATTACGACTGTTTAGAACAATGATTATTACATAATAAAAAAAAATTAATCAAAAATAAAGTCGTAAATTGTGTAACGCAAATCTGGCAATATCATTAAAATGAACCTTGTATTTGTTTTTGCTTCAAATTGATGTCTTTATTGATTTATTATGTTTAATCAAATGAAATATTAGATTTATGGAATAAAAAATGCTGTATCTTTGAATTAAATATTATTACACGCTTTAATAAGTTTGTTTTGAAACAGTCATTGAATGATATGAATAATCAAGTCATTAAATATAATAAACTAAATTAACCACATCATGTAAAGAAGATTATCAGTAATTGATGTTGAGTTAAGCTAATTAATTGGTCAATCAATTTAATTGCTTGTAATTTGAGAGTGATTATAAAAACAGTAATTAGGTGCTAATTTTATAAATTATAAATAGTGATATCTCACCTTATGAATATATCGACATAAGACGTAAATTTCTAACTAAAATTCGTCTTTATTTACGCGTATTTACTGGTGATACAACATATATAAAGACGGGTGAGAATTTCATGGTTTTCCCGCTAGACGGCAGGTTGATCGAGATAGCGTCTAATCGAGCACAGCTGATTGAGATAGATAATAAAGAAAATACAGAACATTATAAGTTCTGCTGTGATTAAACGTATCTTAAGTCTGTGTTCAACAAATGGTTGACTTTCCAATGAAAAGCATTACCATAAAAAGCTCTATTTTGGTCAAATGATTTCACTATTCCACATTCACACTTTAAAGAACATTCTGAAAAGTCGTAAACTAATTAAAAACAAAAGTAGTATTAAGATAAAGGTACAATTAAAATAAATAAAGAACCCTGAGTGTTCGAAACGCGTTGATAGTTTTTTTATTAACCTTTTTTTTGTGAACACGTAATTTTTGAAATACAAAGATACAAAGGGAGGGAGGGAGACAGCGAGAGAGAGAGAGAGAGAGAGAGAGAGAGAGTTGTATAAGTGTAAATTATAAAATGTAGAATTACGACAAATGTATAATTAAAATAAGTTGTAATTAAAATAATTAAAATTATTGTATTTATATTAGATAGTATTATATTTCATTGCACTATAAGCTAGAATAATGCATTGTTCATTAACTGTGCAATGTGTTATAGTGTGGTATTTACTCATGTTAGGAAAAGTATTAAGTCTCCACACAAAAAAGTTTATTACAAGAAACTAAACAACAAGGAGAGTCCTTGCTTGGTCTTACCTCCCGAACAACCACCCCAGCAGAGCAGATGTAACTTGAAGAAGAACATCAAGTGTTCGAAACGTTGTTCAATTCCGGTAATAAACTTTTTCGTTTCGAAACTTAATACTTTTCCTAACATAATGCATTCATTGTATACAGGTCCTAAACTTCAGTTTAAATATTGAAGTTAATAGTTTTAATTATTGTAATTTCACTATACCAGATATTGGAGGGCGGTGAGATCGAATCAGGTGCAGCAAGATGTATGTATGCCAAGGCAGAACAGGTTTCGATCGTAGTTCCATCAAGTATGATGTACTTCTGTTGATAAAGTTGTATTCATTCAATCGTATACAGCAATCATCATATCTTGAAAGATTCTTTACAATTTCTACGAACCGACCTACAAACCAATAAGTGATCGTAATATAGGAAATAGAGTGAAACAAAGAAATAAAAAAAATCTGAAATGAAGAGAAAGTGAAAAAGGTCAAGGTCAAAGTTCATTAAGAACACGTAAAAAAAACAAAATTAATCTCTCTCTCTCTCTCTCTCTCTTCTTTCTCTCTTCCTTTCTATATCTCCCTCCCTTCCTCCCTTCTCTCTTCTCTCTTCTTTCTCTCTTCCTTTCTATATCTCCCTCCCTTCCTCCCTTCTCTCTTCTCTCTTCTTTCTCTCTTCCTTTCTATATCTCCCTCCCTCCCACCCTCTCTCCTTTCTCTCTTCCTTTCTATATCTCCCTCCCTCCCTCCCTTCTCTCTGCTCTCTTCTTTCTCTCTTCCTTTCTATATCTCCCTCCCTCCCTCCCTCTCTCTCTCTCTCTCTCCCTTCTCTCTCTCTCTCTCTCTTCTTCATCTCCCTCCTTCTCCTCTCTCTCTTCTTTCTCTCTTCCTTTCTATATCTCCCTCCCTCCCTCCTTCCCTTTTCTCTGCCCTCTTCTTTCTCTCTTCCTTTCTATATCTCCCTCCCTCCCTCCCTCCTCCTCCCTTCTCTCTGCTCTCTTCTTTCTCTCTTCCTTTCTATATCCCCTCCTCCCTCCCTCCCTCCCTTCTCTCTGCTCTCTTCTTTCTCTCTTCCTTTCTATATCTCCCTCCCTCCCTCCCTCGCTCCCTCCCTCCCTTCTCTCTGCTCGCTTCTTTCTCTCTTCCGTTCTATATCCCCTCCCTCCCTCCCTCCCTCCCTTCTCTCTGCTCGCTTCTTTCTCTCTTCCTTTCTATATCCCTCACCTCCCTCTCCTACCCTTCCCTCCCTCTCTCTCTCTCTCTTCTCCTCTATCTCTAACTCTGAATGTAGAATCACAGATCAAAACAAAAAAAAAACCCGTAAATGGCTGACTTTATCAGTCGCTAGGGAAATCAGTTTAACAAAAAGAAATAACAATCCTGAACCTTAATAAAACACATGACAACATACTGAAACATGATCCAAATTTATAAGTAACATAGATCGACTTTCAGAAGAGCAGGTAACTAAAATTCTTTGTTGTTTATCAATTAGATCATGTTTCAGTCTGGTGTCATGTTTTACTAAGGTTTAGGATTAATGAAGTCAATTTGTATTCAGTTTCCAATATTACTCTGATGTCTTTAAAGCACATAGATATGTATATTTGTTATGATAACCTGAAGAAGACCACTAAGTGGTCGAAACGCGTTGTAATTTTTTTAAGTCATTTTTCATACTAATTAACTTGTTATAAACCTCAACAGTTCATTAATATATTGTATTCAAATTCCAATAAATTATTCTGATGTTCTTAAAGTTCACAGATATATATATGTTTTTTAGATGTTAATTTTTTTAAAGTCATTTTTGATACTAATTCGCTTGTTAAAAAACCTCAACAGTTCGTTCATATATTGTATTCAATTTCCAATAAATTACTCTGATGTCTTTAAAGCACATAGATATGTATATTTCTTATGATAACCTGAAGAAGACCACTAAGTGGTCGAAACGCGTTGTAATTTTTTTTAAAGTCATTTTTGATACTAATTCCCTTGTTAAAAACCTCAACAGTTCGTTCATATATTGTATTCAATTTCCAATAAATTACTCTGATGTCTTTAAAGCACATAGATATGTATATTTCTTATGATAATCTGAAGAAGACAACTAAGTGGTCGAAACGCGTTGTTATTTTTTTAAAGTCATTTTTCATACATATTCCCTTGTTAATAACCTCAACAGTTCATTCATATATTGTATTCATTTCCAATAAATTATTCTGATCTTCTTAAAGCTCACAGATATATATATATATATATATATATATATATATAATAAATTCAAAACGAAGGAAACACACAGAAAGACACAGACATAACTCACATCAATATTTCGACCATCGTCGTCATCAGGAGGTGTGAAGAGCGAAGAGTCCCGCATGAAGGCAGGGCGGGACTCTTCGCTCTTCGCTCTTCACACCTCCTGATGACGACAATGGTCGAAATATTGATGTGAGTTATGTCTGTGTCTTTCTGTGTGTTTCCTTCGTTTTGAATTTATTTTATTTTAAAAAAGTCCGCTGGACCGTTTCTTTTAATTGTGGTATATATATATATATATATATATATATATGTCGTATCAGCCTTTGGAGCGATTCACTTCTTTTCCTGAAGACGAGGACATCGAAATATAGTAGTGAGTTCAGTGATTTCCTTTCTATGTGTTCTTTTTAAATTCTAGTTTATATATATATATATTTAGATGTTAACCTGAGGAAGACCACTAAATTGTCAAAACGCATTGTTAGTTTTTTTATTAAAACTTTTTTCGTGTATAGACGTAATTCTTAAAATCCCCAATATGAGTAAATACCACACTATAACAGATTACAATATTAATTAATTTTGTTTCTATTTTCTCTCATTTTGTTTTTTTAAGGAATATTTTAAAAGAACAAAAAAGCGAATATATATATGAAAATAGTTAAAGAAATAATAGCGGAATTAAGATTAGATGAACTGATTAAAACAGTGAGAACGAAGTATATTTGACCTTTGATAGTAAATGGAAGAGACTGCTTAAGCACGAAGGTCAGACCTAACTAAGACGAAAGCTTTAGCTTGCTGTATGACAAGAGTGAGTCATTGTTAGCTGCCTATCATGTTGCCATTGTCTAGCACTTGACATACAGTGTCGAGCCTGACAACGTACTCACCATTCCATCATAGACTAGCCATCACACATACATACACACACACACACACACACACACACACATATATATATATATATATATATATATAATACACCTTTTCGTTGGAAATACGATCCAAAACGGACAAATATAGTTCAATGTAGACAAAGAAACATAGAGAAATCAAAAGGACACACTTACAGTCTCTAATTTTCGGTTTGAACCGTCTTCAGGAGAGATAAGAGAGGGAAACCAAGCGCACTGGTTCAGAGACGGTTGGAGACCGGAGAGTTGGGTCTCCAACCGTCTCTGAACCAGTGCACTTGGTTTCCCTCTCTTATCTCTCCTGAAGACGGTTCAAACCCAAAATTAGAGACTGTAAGTGTGTTCTTTTGATTTCTCTATGTTTCTTTGTTTATATTGAAGTATATATATATATATATTATATATATATATATATATATAAAACTTTATTAGAAATAGGCAAAACCGTCATACCTCGTATGATGCTCATGGAGTTGGAACGCATTCGGACGTTGTCCATCTTCGATCGCAACAAACCTGAGGCTTCTTGCGATCGAGAATGGACAATGTCCGAAAGCGCTCCAACTCCATGATCATCTTACGAGGTATGACGGTTTTACCTATTTCTAATATAAATCATACTAACCTGAGTGATAATAATAATATGCATGTATTTAATACTTTAAATTACACAAAGCACGACAAAGAAAAAGGAATAAAAAGCACACTTATAGAATTCTCAATATTTGAAACTTTTGTTCATCATCAGGAGTAGACTAGAAGACAGGACGAAGTAAGAGAAATCTCCCTACGTCGAAGAACGGAGCGCGATATATATATATATATATATATATATAGGTGTGTTCTCTAATCGGGGTTTGGTCAATTTTCCAGGATAAAAAATCAAACTCTCGTTGCCAAAGTTTCGGTTTTATTTAAAACCTTTTTCATAGGCAGAATTAAGAATTTTTTAACTAAGAAAATGAAATTTACATTATTTAAATGAACAACAATGTTAACCGGACAAAACCTTGTCCGGTCTTTATATATATATATACTAGCGTATTAACATATAAGATTATGCAATAAGAAGTATATTTTAAATGAAATCAAAACTTCAGGAATGTGAGATGTTTTTGAACCTGAAAGACTCTCTGAACCCTGAACTCTCAACTTGACTAATCTGAGTGACTCTTATATGAGTCAGTCAAATTACATATACATAATTAAATCATTCCAATTTATATATATAAATATACATGTTTCATTAAATACCTTACTTATTTTTACTCTAGTCTGTTTTTTCCATAGCTTTTCTAATTTTCTTACATAATTTTTCAATCTTTCAGGTATAATATACACCAATTCTCCGAATGATTTTTTTTTTAAGGTTACTTATAAACTGTTTCCGACGTTTCGATCAACTGTGATCATTTTCAAGGATAAATAATACAATAACAATTTTTTAACATTATCTAAAGATCAATAACAATTACTAAACCCTAATAAAACTGATAATATACATTAATTTTATTAGTGTTTAGTAATTGTTATTGATCTTTAGATAATGTAAAAAAAATGTTATTGCATTATTTATCCATTCAGACACAGAAATTAAATATTATTTTATTATATTCTATTCAGACATTCAGACTACAGTTGTTGTTAAAATCCACATACTATTTTTCTTTATAAAATAATTTGTAATGTAATACTTAGTTTTTCTGTTTCAAAATTTATACTTCAGCCTATGAAAAAGGTTTTAAATAAAGACCGAAACGTTGACAATGAGAGTTTAATTTGAACCTGAAGAACTGACCGAGTCCCGGTAAACTTTAGTTTTGTATATATATCAATGATCAAACCACAATAAGAAATGGAAAAACAAGACTAAGATCTTTCAACCGTAACAAGCGGTCTTCGTCAGAGCCAAAAACCCAACTTTTGGGTTTAAGAATAAACATTACTTTTTTACTTTTTCTTACTGTCCTCCTTTGTTTCCCCAAACATCCCTTTCTGGACATTAGTCCTTTCCTGTGCTTTCACCCTTTTAAAATACCACTCTTCCCTCCCACTCTTCTCAACTCCTCACCAGATGTTTTCTGCATCTAGTGTTCAATTGGGTTTTTGACTCTGACGAAGACCGCTTGTTACGGTTGAAAGATCTTAGTCTTGTTTTCCCATTTCTTATTGTGGTTTGATCATTGATTGTTGTTTCACGTGTTTATTTGAAATCTTTATATATATATATATATATATATATATTCATGCTTTGTTGAACACGACAGTAGTTCCTGTCTATAAGCTTCTTCTCAAGAACTTCTACTTGCCTAAAAACAGCTTTTTCGTTGTTAGAACAATGGGATGTGGGTCTTATACGTTGTAGAGTTTGCATAAGTCTAGCCAATGGGATGTTAGCATTTAATATTTCAGTTTTATTGGCTCTGGTTCTAGTCTAAGGTTGGTGTTTGGTCTTCGAGTAGTCGGAGTGTCCTCGTAGTTCCAGTTTGTTGCCTGTTTATTGCCGCGTTGTTCTTCATTATTTCTATTGCCTCGTGGAATAGAATCATGGGCATGATTCATATCGTGATGTTGATGATTAGATAATCACATACACGATTACCATATCGTGATGATGATTATTAGATCATTATGACCATGATTACCATATCGTGATGATGACAAGGTCCTCAACAAATACCTCACCAAGAAAGAAGAATGCATTCAGGTCTATTGGAAAGCACACCCCCCCCCCCCGCCCTCCACGACATGTGCAAAATCTCATGTAATGAGAGAAGGAGGAGGGAGCTGCCTTGGTGGGAGATGAGGGGGGGGGAGAACGAGCGCTGCGGTGTATCAGTTTTCATCCAGGCATCCTTCAATCGTCATTAAATACTGCACAGTCCCCAACTATCACCAGGTATGTTTTATATCACATAAAAAAAATTTTTTTTAATTATTATTATTATTATATTATTATCATAAAAGATAACTTTCTAGGAAAAACCAAAATTTTATTTTTCCTTTACATGTTTTGTGGTTCATATCAGTAACTTTTTTTTTTTTTTTTTTTTTTTTTTTTTTTTTTTAATTACTATCATAATAGTTAACCAAAACAAGAAACATAAAAAAAAACCAACGACTCGATTTCTGTATTTTCTATCTATTTATGATTGTACTACACCGTCTTTTTTTCGAAAATAAGACACTATCTTACTTTATTTTTAGGTATAAAAAGTAAAAGTATGTACATGAAATAGACTAATTAACTTACGCTCTATTAAATGCTAATTAGAGAATATAATGAGGGCTAATTATGATGACTTTGATTTGTAGCTGTAGTTTAATTACAGCAATTAGATATGCTCAATTATCAATATTATGACAAAGCGTGACACACGTGGTTACTACCGTCTTTTTTCGAAAATAAGACACTGTCTTACTTTATTTTTAGGTCAAAATCCATGCTAGTGCTTATTCTCGGTGGAGGACGACTTCAAGTATATTAAGTAGATTTACATATTTTTCTGTATAATATATATTTTTATACAGAAATTTAAATTTATTCGATTACAGTCATGTTATCTTCTGGAACATCGTCATAAATTATCAAAATTTTGAATTCCGTTCTGATTTACCTCCAAATCTATTTCCTGTAGAATAATTGGTTTGAATCTCTCATATCTTGCAATATAGCTGTGGTTAAATTAATACTTCTTGTCTAAGTAGCCTCCTTGAAACGAACTTTGGAGTTAAACAAGGAATTTCTTGGAATATTTTTTTCCCAAAGAATTCTCTGAAATATTACGACAGCTAGAGATACCTACTACATTCAACAGCAATTTTTTAACGAATTATATTTCTTATATTAAATTAACTAGGACCTATTTTCAGAGGAGTGCTTATAGTCCAAAACGTTCAGAAAATCACGCTAGGACTTATTTTCGGGGGATGTCTTATTTTCAGAAAAAGACGGTAGAAGAAATAATTTTTCATTAATAATTATAAGTATTATTATATTAACTTACTAATAGTAGTCATATTTATTTTCATCAATTCATTATTATCGAACAATGATAAAATTAAGATCATCTATTATATGGGGAAGATTATAGACAATGTCTTATATATGTAGTTCGATTAACGAAACAATACCTTTCGACCAACTAGTGTTCTTCTTCACGGATCGGTCTGTTAAATAAGGAGACAAACTGAGAATGGAACGATGTCGTATATATCAAGTTCTATTTAGAAAACAACGTATTATTAAGACGTTCTGAACGTATTCTTCTTATTAATATTCTTCGTAACTTATTAATGAACGTATTCTTCTTCAGGGGTTCATTTGATATATGTAAGAAGGTAAGACTGGGAATCAATTGAACTGATTCTGATTGAATCAATTGATCAACTACTTAAACCAAGTTTAATTATTAACATAATACCTTTCGAACACGTATTATTCTTCTTCAGGAGTTCATCTAGTATATGTAGAAGATAAGACTGGAAATCAATTGAACTACTTCTGGTTGAATCAATTGATTCTGGTTTGAATCAACTACTTCTGGTTGAATCAACAATGTTTCATTATCAACAAAATACCTTTCGATAAAGTATTATTCTTCTTCAGGGGTTCATCTCATATATGCAAGTAGGTAAGACTGGAAATCAATTGAACTGATTCTGGTTAAACAATGTTTCATTATCAATAAAATACCTTTCGATAAAGTATTATTCTTCTTCAGAGGTTCATCTGGTATATGTAAGAAGGTAAGACTGGTAATCAATTGAACTGATTCTGAATAAACAACGTTTCATTATTAACAAAATACCTTTCGAAAAGTATTATTCTTCTTCAGAGGTTCATCTGGTATATGTAAGAAGATAAGACTGGTAATCAATTGAACTGATTCTGGTTAAACAATGTTTCATTATCAACAAAATACCTTTCGATAAGGTATTATTCTTCTTCAGAGGTTCATCTGGTATATGTAAGAAGGTAAGACTGGTAATCAATTGAACTGATTCTGGTTAAACAATGTTTCATTATCAACAAAATACCTTTCGATAAAGTATTATTCTTCTTCAGAGGTTCATCTGGTATATGTAAGGAGGTAAAACTGGGAATCAATTAAACTGATTCTGATTGAATCAATTGATCAACCACATAAACAACGTTTCATTATCAACAAAATACCTTTCGAACAGGTATTATTCTTCTTCAGGGGATCATCTGGTATATGTAAGGAGGTAAAACTGGGAATCAATTGAACTGATTCTGGTTGAATCAATTGATCAACCACATAATATGTGAAACAACGTTTCATTATCAACAAAATACCTTTCGAACAGGTATTATTCTCTTCAGGGGTTCATCTGGTTTATGTAAGGAGGGAAAACTGGGAATCAATTGAACTGATTCTGGTTGAATCAATTGATCAACCATATAAACAATGTTTCATTATCAACAAAATACCTTTCGAACAGGTATTATTCTTGTTCAGGGGTTCATCTGGTATATGTAAGGAGGTAAAACTGGGAATCAATTGAACTAATTCTGATTGAATCAATTGATCAACAACATAAACAACGTTTCATTATCAACAAAATACCTTTCGAACAGGTATTATTCTTCTTCAGGAGTTCATCTGGTTTATGTAAGGAGGGAAAACTGGGAATCAATTGAACTGATTCTGGTTGAATCAATTGATCAACCATATAAACAATGTTTCATTATCAACAAAATACCTTTCGAACAGGTATTATTCTTCTTCAGGAGTTCATCTGGTTTATGTAAGGAGGGAAAACTGGGAATCAATTGAACTGATTCTGGTTGAATCAATTGATCAACCATATAAACAATGTTTCATTATCAACAAAATACCTTTCGAACAGGTATTATTCTTGTTCAGGGGTTCATCTGGTATATGTAAGGAGGTAAAACTGGGAATCAATTGAACTAATTCTGATTGAATCAATTGATCAACCACATAATATGTGAAACAACGTTTCATTATCAACAAAATACCTTCGAACAGGTATTATTCTTGTTCAGGGGTTCATCTGGTATATGTAAGGAGGTAAAACTGGGAATCAATTGAACTAATTCTGATTGAATCAATTGATCAACCACATAAACAATGTTTCATTATCAACAAAATACCTTTCGAACAGGTATTATTCTTCTTCAGGGGTTCATCATCGTGATGATGATGATTAGATAATCATGGGCATTATTCATATTCGTGGTGATGATGATTAGATAATCATGGGCATGATTCATATCGTGATGATGATGATTAGATCATCATGACCATGATTACCGTACAGTGATGATGATGATTACACCATGAACACGATTATCACATCGTTATTATGATGATCATGTAAATAATCAAAATCTAAGTTTTACAACTAATTTATGTTCTACACTCCCTTTTGGTTAATAGACGTAGTTCCACCATTAATTATTGTTTGTTTTTTTTTGTATTAACTACGAAGTTGCTTAAAAATCTCTCTATATAATTACAATATGTATTTCATTATTATACTATTCATAAAAAAGTTAAAAATTAAAACATATTATTATTAATTTCAATAAAAATGTTTTTAAAAATTTTTTGCTACCATTTTTCAAAGTTAATAGTAATATTTTTTTTATTATATATATATATATATATATATATATATATATATATATATATATATATGATCAAACCACAATAAGAAATGGGAAAACAAGACTATGACCTTTCAACCGTAACAAGCGGTCTTCGTCAGAGTCTAGAGTCAGAGTCTGACGAAGACCGCTTGTTACGGTTGAAAGATCTTAGTCTTGTTTTCTCATTTTTTATTGTGGTTTGATCATTGATTGTTGTTTCACGTGTTTATGTGAAATCTTTATATATATATATATATATATATATATAAATGTTGTTGAAGGCCACAGCGGCTTCAGTATTTACGATCTTTCTCAGTAATTGTTCCTTTTTTCTGAACACTTTCCGGTGTTGAACATTTAATTGGTGGAGTAACTCTCCTAGGTACATTTTAACTACACAGTTTTTGAATACCTTTACTAATCTATATTATATCAAGCTTTCGGCTCACATTAGCCATCTTCAGGTAGAAAACAAAACAAAAGGTACTGTACAAAGTAAAACCATATATAGGACTAAACTAAAGTAAAATGGAATAAAATTAGAATAGAAATAAGCGATTGTTATTTATAGTCTTGTTTATCGCTTATTTCTATTCTAATTTTATTCCATTTTACTTTAGTTTAGTCCTATATATGGTTTTACTTTGTACAGTACCTTTTGTTTTGTTTTCTACCTGATGATGGCTAATGTGAGCCGAAAGCTTGATATAATATAGATAATTAAAGGTATTCAAAAACTGTGTAGTTAAAATGAAACTAGGAGAGTTACTCCACCAATTAAATGTTCAACACCGGAAAATGTTCAGAAAAAAGGAAGAATTACTGAGAAAGATCGTAAATACTGAAGCCGCTGTGGCCTTCAACAACATTTATATATATATATATATATATATATATATATATATATATATTATATATATATATATATATACTTTAACACATAGAAAAGAACACAGAAAGACACTACAGAACTCACTTCGATATTTCGACATCCGTCGTCATCGGGAAGAAGTGCGAAGTACTCGCGTTGAGAAGCAAACTACTACTGGCCTCCAGAGTAACTCGTGGAACCACCGCAATGCTGCTCCCCAGTGGAGGAGAGGAAAAATAGAAATCCTTCCAATATTTATTTAGAAAACAAGATAAAAATATATAAAATACGAAATAATAATAATAAAAAATAAATAATAATAATAAAATAATAATAATAATAAAATAGTAATAATAATAATAATAATTATAATAATAAAATAAAAAATAATTAAGGGTACAGGTTGAGACCAGGAGGAGAACGAGCCCCAAGGAAGCATATGAATGCCTCTTCGGAAGCTCTAAGGGTGACATGGGAATTAGACTCGGGGATTTGTTTGAGGTACATTTTAACTACACAGTTTTTGAATACCTTTAATTATCTATATTATATCAAGCTTTCGGCTCACATTAGCCATCATCAGGTAGAAAACAAAACAGAAGATCATTGATTGTTGTTTCACGTGTTTATGTGAAATCTTTATATATATATATATATATATATATATACTCCAATGTAGAAGCAGCAGGCTATTTGGCTCGTACATTACTAAAATTGGTGGAAAACAATAAATGAGGCATAATTTCCGCCCCCCCCCCTCTCACCCCCCAGAAAAGCACTAGAAGATGAAAAGGTGTTACAAGTGTGAACTGGAGAATGAATTGCAGATTTCAACAATAAACCTATAGTCATGCTGATTACATATAATCATATTACATGTAAAAAAAACCGTGATTTCAAACTATAGTTTTCGTGAATTATTCTGATTTTCTTTTGTAAATTGTACGTACGGATTGAATTAATAATTTCATTTTTAAGACTTCAAATAATGGAATATATCAAATGAGTTGGAAAGGTCAAAGAGAACTCTAAGGAAAAATGTTTTGAAAACAATCTAGATTTGAAATACTTTAGATCGAAGTCCTTTGTTAGTAAGAAGATGAGTTTATTGTGGTGAACTTTGATAAGATGAAAGTAACTCTGTTACAACAAATATAGAAACTGAAATTTTATTTCAAATTAATACCGTCTTTTAAATTAAATATCAAAAAGAGAGAGGCCATGGTTAGCTGAGTGGTTAGCGTACTCGCCTTTGAACTGATAGGTCCGGGGTTCGATACTCACATGGCTTGCGATTTATTTACGCGGGAGGTGAATAAATCTACGTACGTCGTCCATCATAGAGAGGATGTTAAGCCTTAGCCTGTACGATATCAGGTACTCGTTAAAGATCCGCTACTCGAAATACACTTGAGTTAGAGCGAAATTATAGACTTCCAATGTAGAATCTATAGAATCACCGATCAAACAAAAAGCTGGTGAACGGCTGACGTTATCACATTCTAGGAGGATGGGTTTAAACAATAAAAAATAACAAAAATATTTGATATTCAAGGAATAAGGGTTTAAGTATGATTTTTCATTATTATTCATCATTTTGTCATAATCATCATCAATTCATCATCATATTAATCGCATTCACCATTATCGATAATCGGTAATAACGGTAATAGCGTTTGTAATAACGGTAAAACGATATTACTCAATCATACTGTATCTATAATCTTCAGTACACTCCGCAAATAGCTTATAACTATACATTCTCATGCCTATAATCTTCAGTACACTCCGAAAATAGCTTATAACTATACATCTTTATACCTATAATCTTCAGTACACTCCGCAAATAGCTTATAACTATACATCTTTATACCTATAATCTTCAGTACACTCCGCAAATAGCTTATAACTATACATCTTTATACCTATAATCTTCAGTACACTCCGCAAATAGCTTATAACTATACATCTTTATACCTATAATCTTCAGTACACTCCGCAAATAGCTTATAACTATACATCTTTATACCTATAATCTTCAGTACACTCCGCAAATAGCTTATAACTATACATTCTCATGCCTATAATCTTCAGTACCATCTGCAAAAGAACTACTACTATACATAATATGGCATTTAATCTTCAGTACTAATGAAAAGTATGTACCTAAAATACCACTTCAATTTGAAATCTTCAGTACTAATAGAAAGCATATCAATATAGTATCAAAAAAAAGAAGAAGATGATATAAAGCTGTGTTTCACATTACGTCGAGAGTAGTACTACAGTAGAGTGTATTTTGTTAGTACTGAAGATTTCATATTGACTGTGATCTTTTAGGAACATATTTTTCATTAATACTGAAGATTAAATATTTTGTATAGTAGTAGTGTACTTGCGGGTAGTACTGAAGATTATATTTGCCTAAAAAGGTTAAATAAAGTAGAGTTCTATCGTGCTTGTGGTTAGTACTGAAGATTATAGATTAGATGACGTATAATAGTAGATAGGTCTCCGCTAGTACTGAAGATTATAAAAAAGAACATGGCCAAGTAGTAGAAGTTTTGTCGTTATTACTGAAGATTATGGATTAGAAGACGTCAATCGGATAGCCTGTCGTCAGAACTGGAGATTATTAAAAAGATGTGATCTAGTAGTAGAGAATTATTGTCGTTAGTACTGAAGATTATTAAAAGAACATGGCCAAGTAGTAGAAGTTTTGTCGTTAGTACTGAAGATTATGGATTAGAAGACGTCAATCGGGCAGCTTGCCGTCAGAACTGAAGATTATTAAAAAGTATGTGATCTAAGTAGAATTACTGTCGTTAGTACTGAAGAATATAAAAAAGGATGTGATCTAGTAGTAGAGAATTATTGGCGTTAGTACTGAAGATTATTAAAAGAACATGGCCAAGTAGTAGAAGTTTTGTCCTTAGTACTGAAGATTATGGATTAGAAGACGTCAATCGGGCAGCTTGCCGTCAGAACTGAAGATTATTAAAAGTATGTGATCTAAGTAGAATTACTGTCGTTAGTACTGAAGAATATAAAAAATAATGTGATCTAGTGGTAGAATTATTGTCGTTAGTACTGAAGATTATTAAAAGATCATGGTCAAGTAGTAGAAGTTTTGTCTTTAGTACTGAAGATTATGGATTAGAAGACAGCTTGACGTCAGAACTGAAGTTTATTAAAAAGAATGTGATCTAAGTGGAATTATTATCGTTAGTACTGAAGAATATAAAAAAAATGTGATATAGTAGTAGAATATTTGTTGTTAGTACTGAAGATTTTTAAAAGAACACGGCCAAGTGGTAGAAGTTTTGTCGTTACTACTGAAGATTATGGATTACAATACGTCAATCGGACAGCTTGACGTCAGAACTGAAGATTTTTATAAAGAATGTGATCTAAGTAGAATTATTATCGTTAGTACTGAAGAATATAAAAAAGAATGTGATCTAATAGTAGAATTATTGTTGTTAGTACTGAAGATTTTTAAAAGAACACGATCAAGTGGTAGAAGTTTTGTCGTTACTACTGAAGATTATGGATTACAAGACGTCAATCGGACAGCTTGACGTCAGAACTGAAGATTATTAAAAGAATGTGATCTAAGTAGAATTATTATCGTTAGTACTGAAGAATATAAAAAAGAATGTGATCTAGTAGTAGAAGTTTTGTCGTTAGTACTGAAGATTATAGATTAGAAGACGTCAATCGGACAGCTTGACGTCAGAACTGAAGATTATTAAAAAGAATGTGATCTAAGTAGAATTTTTGTCGTTAGTACTGAAGAATATAAAAAATAATGTGATCATGTAGTAGAATTATTGTATAATTACACAATATAATTATTGTAGTATTATCATAGTAGTAGAATCCGTAGAAACACTGTTCAAACAAAAAGGCGGTAAACGGCTGACGTTATCACCCGCTAGGAGATCGGTTATTTGACTATATGTAAACAACATATAATCTTTATCAATAAGTATATAAATGAAAGGAATGTTTCAAAATAAAATTAGCTATATATCCAATGTAAAGCCTTGCGACAATACCTGATGGGACCTGAAAAGGTCAAATGACCTTTGCAGGTAGTAAAGTGGGTGCTTGGGAGGCGAGTTGTTACAGCATTATTGCAAGCAACACAAATGGTCATATGTGGTAACAAACAAACATTTTACAACCTGCAGCCAGCACTACATACCGTCTTTTTCAGAAAATAAGACCCTGTCAAGATTATCATAATTAATTAATGATATATAATTACTTTTCATGTTATTGTAATTAAATTCTGTATTGATGTAGCCCTCAAGATGTCTACACATATAGATGAAACTTCGGCTTATAGGTGTTGTATTATTGAAGTTGGACCGAACCTCGATAAAAAGAAAAATAGTGTTCTATATATATATATATATATATATATATAGAGTGTTATATACATATAATATAAATATATATATATATATAATATTATATATATATATATGTATATATGGTTGGTTCTCCAACCGTCTCTGAACCAGTGTGCTTGGTTTCCCTCTCTTATCTCTCCTGAAGACGGTTCAAACCGAAAATTAGAGACTGAAAGTGTGTTCTTTTGATTTCTCTATGTTTCTTTTTCTATATTGAATTATATATATATACATGATTAATATTAGAAATAGAAAAAAACGTCAATTCACAACTTAGTTGCAAACGAAGATGGACAAGATCCGAAAGCGCTCCAACGTCTCCGATATCAACTTACGAGGTATGACGGTTTTTTCTATTTCTAATATTAATCATACTAACCTCAGTGGTAATAACAATATTCATGTATATATATTATTATATATTATATATTATATATATTTATATTATATATATATATATATATATAAATATTATTTTCCGCCTACAACGTGCTTGGTCTCCCATTCTCTTTTCTCCTGAAGACGGATTACCCGAAAATTTGAGTCTGTAAGTAAGTGTGTTTCCCTACTTTGTGTGTTGCTCTTTGTTAATTTCGAACTCGTATATATATATATATATATATATATATATATATATACTTCTTCGTTGAAAATACGATCCAAAACGGACAAATATAGTTCAATATAGACAAAGAAACATAGAGAAATCAAAAGATCACACTTACAGTCTCTAATTTTCGGTTTGAACCGTCTTCAGGAGAGATAAGAGAGGGAAACCAAGCGCACTGGTTCAGAGACGGTTGGAACTAACAGTGTTGAAGCATGTGCGCTCGGTCACAGAAAATAAGGTAGACAGGAATCAATTTATAATTACATTTAATTAGTGAAATATGAAAACAATAAATAAATAAAAGAAAAAATTAAGGGACGAACGGAGAAATTGATACATAAATAAAAGTAAGGACTAAGCAATGATAGAATAAAATAAAAAATAAAACAAAATAAAATAAAACTGAGAATACAAACAATAATAATAAATGAAATAATTTTAAAAAAAAATACGATCCAAAACGATCCGTTTTGGATCGTATTTTCAACGAAAAAGTGTATATATATACTAAATTGACAGAAAGAACACACGTAAAAGATATCGCAAAAACTCAGCACTATATGTTATTATTTAAAGATGTAATTTGAATGCTTCAGTGTATAATCACTTGAAATTTTTCGTTAACGAGAAACTCATTAAAAATTAATGACGAAGAGGAGAGGCATAAAAATGATATTCACCCGAAGTAATTATATATAATTGGAGTCGATTTAAACGGCTTTTGTTATGGTAATTATATATGGTGATAAACAAATTGCTTTCGATATTAAGCTCCGTCGGTAAGGCTTCTTTTTATTTTGCTTGTGACGTCACCAACATCAAAACAAACCGTCTCTCTCACTCTCTCTCGCTCTCTCTCTCTCTCACTCTCTCTCTCTCTCTCTCCCCTCACCACACACTCACTCTCTCTCTCTCACTGTCTCTCTCTCTCGTCTCTCTCTCTGTCTCTCTCTCTCTCAATAAACAGCTTTGCATCAGCACTCATCAATTACTTGAGTGTCATTCAAAATAATTTAATTGATTTTCATTTAAAAATAATTACTACTAATTAGATAATAATTGACAAAAATTGATTGTATTTCAAAATATTAGGGAAGAAAAATGATTTAATTGAATTAAATATCTGAATATTAAAAATAATTAATAAATAAATAATAAAATATTATAATATCCGTATTGAAAGTATGATTTGTTTCTAGACGACTAATCGAACTTTGGAGTTATATCAGCCTTATACGTTTAAACGATAGAAACGTTCAAACAGTATATATATATATATATATATATAAAGATTTCACAAAAACACGTGAATAACAATCAATGATCAAACCACAATAAGAAAATGGGAAAACAAGACTAAGATTTTTCAACCGTAAGAAGCGGTCTTCGTCAGAGTCAAAAACCCAACTGAGATGAGTTTTTGACTCAGTTGGGTTTTTGATCCTGACGAAGACCGCTTGTTATGGTTGAAAGATCTTAGTCTTGTTTTCCCCATTTCCTTTATTGTGGTTTGATCATTCATATATATATATTTATATATAAATATTTTATATATATTTATATTTATATAGGTGTATAATGTAATCGGGATTCGGTCAATTTTCCAGGATCAAAATCAAACTCTCAATGCCGACGTTTTCGGTTTTATTTAAAACCTTTTTCATAGCCAGAAGTCAGAATTTTTGAATTAGAAAAATGATGAAATTTACATTATATAAAATGAAGTAACAATAGATAGTGAACTAACATTTCTTAACTATTATTGTTACTTCATTTTTATATAAGTAAATTTCATCATTTTTCTAATTCAAAAATTCTGACTTCTGTAAGTTCATAAAAATGTTTTTGCTTTTCTATTACTTCTACTTGTATATAAATATTTTTGTTTTTTCACAACTGTAATTTCCAATTTTGATTTTAGTTTATATGTTGATGTTTATATATGATTTTCTTGTCATCCTTTGTTTGTAGGCCTTATGAAAAAGGTTTTAAATAAAACCGAAACGTCGGCATTGAGATTTGATTTTGATCCTGGAAAATTGACCGAATCCCGATTACATTATACACCTATTCTATCCAACGGTTGATTTATTATTGAATTTGTTATATTTATATATATATATATATATATATATATAAAGATTTCACTTAAACACGTGAAATAAACAATCAATGATCAAACCACAATATGAAATGGGAAAACAAGACTAAGATCTTTCAACCGTAACCTTTAGTCTTGTTTTCCCATTTCTTATTGTTGTTTGATCATTATATATATATATATATATTTTATTTATATATATATATTTAATATTATTATATATAAATAATTGATAAAAGTATCGACCTGAATAGAAACAAAACTAAAATTTAGGACTCGGTAGTTCTTCAGGTTCAAATTAAATTCATTGCCAACGTTTCGGTTTTTATTTAAAACCTTTTTCATAGACAGAAGTTACATTTTGAAATAGAATAATAAGTATTACATTACAAATTATTTTACAAAGAAAATCCACAGACACATTTTCTTTGTAAAATAATTTGTAATGAAAATTAGTTTTTCTGTTTCAAAATTATATTCTGCTATGAAAAAAGTTTTAAATAAAGACCGAAACGTGGCAATGACAGTTTAATTTGAACCTGAAGAACTGACCTCCCGATAAATTTTTTTTATATATATATATATATATAAATATAATTAATATTATATATATTCATTAAAATTAACCACAGTTCGGCATTAACGATCTTAAGACTGAGGATTCGATCCTACGAACAAACCTAACGTAACAGGGTTCAACGAAAAAGGAGTTGGCAAAGTGACATGTTAAATTAAAATCGATGACTCATGCTTAGTCATTGATTAATGATTAAAAGGATAGTAAGGTTAATATAAAGAGAAGGTCAAAGGTCAATAATGAACAAGAAACAAGCGGTTAGAATAAAAGAGTTGAAAGGTCAACGGTATAACTGGACTAATAGAGAATAAATAGATTAAGAATCAGTTAGGAGGTTAGTTCGTAGGATCGAATCACTCAGTCTTAAGATCGTGAATGCCGAGTCTGCGGTTAATTTTAATGATACCTGTTTAAAAGAGGATCTGCTGCCTATTTATACCAAATATATATTATATATATATAATTTATAAATGAAAATATTAAAACGGTTTCAAACCGGACAGATATATAAATGAAAAAAGACAACTAATAGAAGAAGCGAGAAAAACTTACTAGATCGATATTCCGAACTGAAGTTCGAAATCGTATTGTATCTGCCAGCAAAGTGAACGCAGTCCCCTCTTCTTCTTCCCTTCTATCTCTCCCTGAGAGAAATTCAGTTCGAAATATCGATCCAGTATCCAGTTCCCAGTATGAGAAGTTTCTCGCTTCTTTATTTGTTGTCTTTTTCATTTATATATATAAATATATATTTGTAAAATTTATATATATTTTATTATAAATAATATAATATATATAAATTATATATATATAAAAAATTATATATTATATATAAAAATTATTAATAATATATTAAATATTTATATATATATTTGGTTATTGTCCTGTGATGAATGTGGTACCTTCTTCGAAACATGTCGACTAGTAATATCGGTGATAGACTTTATGTTTTAATGAAGAGAGGGAAGGAATTCCGGAAACTGGAGAATTTGTTAAGAAGCGTCAAGCAAAATGGGGCGTTTTTAAAATTATATTAAATATTTATATAATATATATAATATAATATATATTAAATTTAAATCAAAAACCACAATAAGAAAGGGAAAACAAGACTAAGATCTTTCAACCGTTGTTACGGTTGGGAAATGATTATTTTATGGAAAAGATTCTATTTCCATAAATTGAAAATGTTCATGCAATATAATTACTAAATTTAAGTGAAAACACGACATGTAAACTTCTAGGAAACAAGTTTCTTAAAATTATTTTGTTTTGATAATTCATTTTTATGTTAAAAGTATATTCTCACCTAAGTTTATTTTATTGTGTATTAATTCTTTTGCATAAATATGCTATGAAACAATACATCTATTGGATTCTACATAATTATTCGATTAGTAATTATTTTAATTTAATTATTAAAATGTTGTACTCATTTGGTTATTTAGTCTAGGAATCTGATTATTATTCAAGGGTGTTGAGTTTTCGGTTTATTGACCCAAGGGGACGGTTACTCGAAAAAATTTGGGAAACACTGTTCTAGAGTCTTGTAATTTTTGCATTATCTTTGATGCTGAAAATGGTATAAACGAAAAATATCCTCCGAGTATCTTTGAGTAAAATTGAATTGTAAAGAATGGACCCTGTCCTAAAGAAAGAGGAGTTATGTTTGTTTACAAGTATTCAGGTTGAGTTTGCTAACTAAGCAGAACTATTGTTCTTCTCCTGACGACTGTCAAGTCGAAATATTAAAGTGAGTTTTGTTGATTTTTTTTTTCTCGTTTGCAGCTTTATTGAGCCAGATGGTGTATCTTCAAACTGAAAGCAACTTAAACTAATACCTTATAACTGAATAGTATGTATGTTATAAGTAGTATAATTATAAGTAGTATAGTTATAAGTATGTATGTATATTGGAGGTAGAAAACCGTATCGAAAAGGTTACATGTTTTATGATAGTTACCTGGCAGAACTCTAGACTGAAAGGTGAAGACGTGCATCCCATTACAATAAAATAATGTCTCAAGGTCCTTCGTCATTGCAGGCAGGAAGGATATGAGAACTCCTGAGTCACCTTCTCCCCTTGATTACCAGCTCACCTATCTGAAACAAGTCCGAAACAATCTTGCCTTTTTTTCATCTTTTGAATACTATCTTAGTTACACAATATAGTTTCCTGTTTTTTTTTGTCACCTGTTTGATGTTCTTGATTCTCACTAACCATTAACACTATCGTGTTTTTTCCGAAAATACGGAAAAACTGTCTTACTTTATTTTTAGGTATAAAAAGTAAAAGTACGTACATGAAATAGACTAATTAACTTACGCTCTATTAAATGCTAATTAGAGAATATAATTAGGGCTAATTATGATGACTTTGATTTGTAGCTGTAGTTTAATTACAGCAATTAGATATGCTCAGTTATCAATATTATGACAAAGCGTGACACACGCGGTTACTACCGTCTTTTTCCGAAAATAAGACACTGTCTTACTTTATTTTTAGGTCAAAATACGTGCTAGGGGCTTATTCTCGGAGGAAGGCTTCAAGTATATTAAGTAGATTTACATATATTTTGTATAATATATATTATTATACAGAAACTTAAATTTATTCGATTACAGTCATGTTATCTTCTGGAACATCGTCATAAATTATCAAAATTTTGAATTCCGTTCTGATTTATTTTCTGTAGAATCATTGGTCTGAATCTCTCATGTCTTGCAATATAGCTGTGGTTAAATTAATTCTTCATGTCTAAGTAGCCTCCTTGAAACGAACTTTAGAGGTAAATAAGGAATTTCTTGGAATATTTTTTTCCAAAAAATTCTCTGTAATATTAAGACAGCTAGAGATACTTTCTACATTCAACAGCAATTTTTTAACGAATTATATTTTTCACATTATCTTAACTAGGGTCTATTTTCAGGGGAGGGCTTATGTCCAAAATGTCCCGAAAATCACGCTAGGACTTATTTTCGGGGAATGTCTTATATTCGGAAAAAGACGGTGTCAAGGTTAGGTTAGGTTGCAGTGGCAGTCCTACAAAGGAACACACATAGGCCGAACGTTGGGCCCTTTGTTATACCACATAATGAAACTTGATTCTACTACATTGAGAGTCCTTGTAGTTATGTGCCCAACTTAAGTTACTCTTAAGTCAAACTTAAGTTTATTTTAAGAGTAGTAAGTAAGAATAGTGTTCTTTAACAAGTACCTGACATCGTACAAGTGTGTTTAGAGTAGAGAGATTTTTAAGGCATCTTACCGATTGATTAACGTCCTAATCGAAGAACATTAATCGATAGTATTTAGAATTGTTTATCTCCCGCGTGAATAAATCAAAAAACCAAAGAGCATGCAAGCAACTGGGCTACCCTGACTTTCAAGTGGTATGTAAAATGTTATGTAAAATATGATTTTTCTGTTGGGTAGGATGAAAAGTAAACAGCAACACCCTTTCCTCTCAGGCAATGTCAAAGTGCCCAAGGACAAAGAGAGTGACGTGACGGCCATCAGGAACTGGTTAGCGCGCCAGCCTCACCTGCCTTCCATCACAGGTACCACACCACCTTTTGATGATAGCATTGCATCATCACCTTCATCAAAGTCTATTACATACGTCATATGTCTTCTCCACTGTTCATGATCACCTAATAGTATATAGTATAGTATACTGTAGTATAGTATAGTATATATAGTATACCAGTGCTCTTCATTATTTAGACTAGGAATCTTTAAACGAGTACCTGACATATTATTGTATAGTATAGTATAGTATAGTGTAGTATAGTACACTATATAATATATAGTATACTAATGTATACTAGTGCTCTTTAGTATTTAGACTAGGAATAATTAAACATTGTACCTGACATAGTATACTATAGTCTATATAGTATACTAATGCATACTAGTGCTCTTTAGTATTTAGACTATGAATCTTTAAACATTGTACCTGATATGTTACAGGCTATAGTAACAGACTATAGTACTGGTTAGGAAAAACTTAGGTAGTCCTAAATTTTGGGAATCTTAAATTTACTTTAATTTAGGGTGTCTTAAATGTTGAATGCCCTAAATTTAGAAAATCCTACATTTAGGGAGTCATAGATTTAGGGTGTCTTTAATTTAGGGTGGGGTGTCTTAAATTTAGATTGTTCTGAATTTAGGCAGTCTTAAATTTAGGAGGCCCTACATTTAGGGAGTCATTGATTTAGGGTGTCTTAAATTTAGGTAAACTTAAATCTGGGGTGTCTTAAATTTAGATTGTTCTAAATTTAGGCAGTCTTAAATTTAGGAGGCCCTACATTTAGGGAGTCATTGATTTAGGGTGTCTTAAATTTAGGGAACCTTTAATCTGGGGTGTCTTAAATTTAGATTGTTCTGAATTTAGGCAGTCTTAAATTTAGGGAACCTTAAATTTGTTTAATTTGGGGTTTCTCAAATTTAGGTTGTCCTAAATTTAGGGAGTTCTAAATTGAGGGATTCATAATTTAGGGGGATTCTTAAATTTAGCGAGTCAAATGTATGACTTTTTCCCTAACTCAAATCTGTTTAGATTAGGGATATTTTAACGAGTACCTGACATCGTATCAGTGACGTAGCAAGGGAGGGGGGGGGGGGTTTCCGATCCGGGTGGCACGTGCCAGAGGGCAGTATTTTGAGGGTGTAAAAATAGAAAATTAAAATCATAAAAAACTTGCAAAAAAATTTGAAATATTATACCCAAATAAGTTTTTAAGGTTGGAATTGTTTTTATATTCTACGTTTCTAAATACTGTTTTTAAACGGATTTTTCAATCAGTTGTAACATTTGTAATTTGAATTTAAATTAATTTTAAATATTTCAAAACTATTTTTTTTTAAATTTAATATATTTGATTACTTAGCTGGTTAATTTAATTTAACTTCTTTTTTTATTATTCTAATTATACGTTTTTGTTTTTAAAAAAATCTTTTTTTTTTTAATGATGTCTGTATATGTATAGGAGTACTGTAATGAGATGAAATTCTGGGAATAAAAACAGCAATTTAAAATTAGATTCTTGATTTGTAATTCCTTGAAATAGATATTTTGAGGACTTTCTGGAATTTTGGATGTTAATGGATTGTATACGGCCAGTGGGGGGGGGGGGGGGGGGGGGGGGGGGGTCAACAGGTTCAGAACCGATGGCTTAGTGTCCTCTCCAAGAGATGAAGTGAACATATTTTGTCAGTTTCCACGTGAATAAAGCGAGGGCCAGAGTGGGGAATCAAACCCTAGATCTGCCAATCTAGGAGGCGAGCACACAAACCATTGGACTACACTCTTACAGTATCTAGAGTTCCTTCTTCTTAAAAGACCAACAAGCTTAACCTCTTTTCCACAAGGGACCGCAAGTTGAATTTTTTTCACATTCCGCGTTAATAAATCGATGGCCTGAGTGCGTATTGAACATGGGATCTACCAACCCAGATACGAGCACTTTACCACTGAGCTACTCTGGCTGCTTACTGCAGAACAATAACTAACCTTGAGTTATTCTTAATGAATGACTCGGATTTCTACATAGATAATTAGTGCGTGAGTGTTCAATATACAACTACTTAATTAGACGTCAATTAATTTTTTATAATTAAAATAATAATCAGTAATCAATTATGGATTGAAATAATTATTTACTTTTAATTGTATATAATTTTATTAACTATCTCAAATAAAAACCAAACAAATTGGCAATATAATTAATCACGTAAGGTCTGGATGAGTGAGTGATAACATGTCAGATGATATCCCTTCTTTAATTACGTCTAGTAATTTGATATTTAAATTTTACTCATTAGTTATGGTTTCTTGCACTATTTCATTATTTGCAATTTAATTTCCTCAATCATGAGTTATATTAAGATTAATAAAGACTAGATGACCTGGAGAACTACACCAACTGTCAGAGAATGCCATGTCACCTTTAGCAAAGCTTAATTTAATATTTAATTATTAACATAATAGCTAACCTAACAGACGCAGTCCTGCCTTAGCTTTAAATATTCAAATTGAACAGCAATAAAAACTAAGATAACAAATCTGGAGTGGCCTACACTCATCTGTACTATAAGCAAACATAATAAACTCGTTAACAACCAACTTCACGTTTTGTTTGATTAGTCAAACACTTGTTCTACACACCATGAAATCCATCAAAAATACATATTTTACTGGGATTATTTTTTTATTTAAGAATTTTATTCTTCGAACATATTTATTACTTCTAACATTAGAACATTCAAAAAATTTTTTAATAAACCTTTAAATAACAATTTTATTTCACTTAAAACATTTCTATGTCAATGTAAACAATGCAAATATGTATATGCAAACCAATGCTATCAGTAGGGTTGGTGATTTATTCTTCCGAAACAAATTTTCAGTTTTTAGTACAGTAAGTTAGTTCAGTTTTCAGTAATTATTACAGTAAACCCTCACTTTTTGCGGATAATGAGGACCGAAGACACCCGCGAAAAGCAAAAATCCGCGAATAAATGGACGCAGCTTTATAAAAAGCCTCTAAAGCTCAAACAACGACCTTTCCAACAGAGAGAGAGAATTCTGACCTTACTGAATACTGTACTGTGTTGTAAATAAAAATGAAAAACAAAAAGAAAAAAATAAGAAATAATTATTAAAAAAGATTACGTCTTTACCGACTATAAGAGAGAGAGAGAGAGAGAGAGAGAGTGCGAGAGAGAGAGTGGGAGAGAGAGATATAGAAGATAGAGAGAGAGAAAGAGCGAGAGAGAGAGTGGGAGAGAAAGAGAGAGACAGATAAATAGAGAGAGAGAGAGAGAGAGAGAGAGAGTGCGAGAGAGAGAGAGTGGGAGAGAGAGAGATAGAGAGAGAATCCTGACCTTACTGAATACTGTACTCTGTTGTAAATAAAAATGAAAAACAAAAAGAAAAAAAGAAAAAATAATTAATAAAAAAGATTACGTCTTTACCGACTATAAGAGAAGAGAGAGAGTGCGAGAGAGAGAGAGAGAGTGCGAGAGAGAGAGAGAGTGCGAGAGAGAGAGTGGGAGAGAGAGATATAGAAGATAGAGAGAGAGAAAGAGCGAGAGAGAGAGAGTGGGAGAGAAAGAGAGAGATAGATAAATAGAGAGAGAGAGAGAGAGAGAGAGAGAAGTGCGAGAGAGAGAGAGTGGGAGAGAGAGAGATAGAGAGAGAATCCTGACCTTACTGAATACTGTACTCTGTTGTAAATAAAAATGAAAAACAAAAAGAAAAAAAGAAAAAATAATTAATAAAAAAGATTACGTCTTTACCGACTATAAGAGAAGGAGAGAGAGTGCGAGAGAGAGAGAGAGAGTGCGAGAGAGAGAGAGAGAGTGCGAGAGAGAGAGTGGGAGAGAGAGATATAGAAGATAGAGAGAGAGAAAGAGCGAGAGAGAGAGTGGGAGAGAAAGAGAGAGATAGATAAATAGAGAGAGAGAGAGAGAGTGAGTGAGAGAGAGAGCGAGAGAGAGAGCGAGAGAGAGAGTGAGAATCCTGACCTTACTGAATACTGTACTGTGTTGTAAATAAAAATGAAAAACAAAAAGAAAAAAATAAGAAATAATTAATAAAAAAAATTACGTCTTTACCGAGTATAAGAGAGAAAAAGAGAGAATTATACCTGTAATGTATTGTAAAGTAAATAATAATGCAAGGAAATAAAATAAAAATATCGTAACTATCCTTTAGTTCAATTTATAGATGAAAAGGCCAATTTTTTGATATTTTTATTATTCTGTTGTTACAATTGTTTACGTTTTAATATTTAATTAATTTTTAGTCCTTATTAAATATTTTTTAATAGCCTTTAATTTAATACTGTAGAATATATTTTGACCTAGCAAGTCATTGGTTAATATTAGAATTAGAAAAAACCGTCATACCTCGTAAGTTGATATCGGAGATATCATAACCAGATATGTTGATATCATTGGTTGTTTGATATCTTTTTCCATCGTACAAGAAGAATCCAGTATATTTTCTTCTATAATACTAACTACTATACTTTTTCATTATGTGTTGTATTTTTTTATTTTTTTTTACTGCAATTACAGTTGAATATTTTTTTATATTTTTTAATTTTTAATTGAATATTTCAAGACCCCACGAAACACTGAACCCGCGAAAACTGAACCGCGAACTAGTGAGTGTTTACTGTATATAGAATAATAATATAGTATTATACAGTATCCCTACGCAACAATCGGAATTTTATGAATTTTTTCATAAATTGCTAATCTTGGATTCAATTGTATTGTTATAGGTTTAGCGTTAAACAAAACAGGTTCTGAATTTGTGAAAAGGTATTATAATTCACTTTTTTATTAATGTAAGTTTTAAAAAGAATTATTGAAGTTATCTTCATATATGATCTTTAGAATTAAGATCTGATTAGAGATGTAGAGAGCACGCAAGCCACTGGGCTACCCTCCCGCATTATGTAGTTTAGACCGAGTGTAGGTATTGGAACCCCAGACCTACCACAAGCACGCAAGCCACTGGGCTACCCTCCCGCATTATGTAGTTTAGACCGAGTGTAGGTATTGGAACCCCAGACCTACCACAAGCACGCAAGCCACTGGGCTACCCTCCCGCATTATGTAGTTTAGACCGAGAGTAGGTATTGGAACCCCAGATCTACCACGAGCACGCAAGCCACTGGGCTACCCTCCCGCATTATGTAGTTTAGACCGAGAGTAGGTATTGGAACCCCAGATATACCACGAGCACGCAAGTCAATGGGCTACCCTCCCGCATTATGTAGTTTAGACCGAGAGCAGGTATTGGAACCCCAGTCTACCACGAGTACGCAAGCCACTGGGCTACCCTCCCCTGCATTATGTAGTTTAGTCCGAGAGTAGGTATTGGAACCCTAGATCTACTACGACCACGCAAGCCACTGGGCTACCCTCCCGCATTATGTAGTTTAGACCGAGAGTAGGTATTGGAACCCCAGATCTACCTCGAGCACACAAGCCACTGAGCTACCCTCCCGCATTATGTAGTTTAGACCGAGAGTAGGTATTGGAACCCCAGATCTACCACGAGCACGTAAGCCACTGGGCTACCCTCCCGCACTATATAGTTTAGACTGAGAGTAAGTATTAGAATCTACCACGAGCACGCAAGCCACTGGGCTACCCTCCCGCATTATATAGTTTAGACTGAGAGTAGGTACTGGATACTACCACGAGCACGCAAGCCACTGGGCTACCCTCCCGCATTATATAGTTTAGACTGAGAGTAAGTAATGGAATCTACCACGAGCACGCAAGCCACTGGGCTACCCTCCCGCATTATATAGTTTAGACTGAGAGTAGGTATTGGATACTACCACGAGCACGCAAGCCACTGGGCTACCCTCCCACATTATATAGTTTAGACTGAGAGTAGGTATTGGAAACTACCACGAGCACGCAAGCCACTGGGCTACCCTCCCGCAATATATAGTTTATCATCTGACAAAATAAATAACTACGCTATAGATACTTGTATCCATAGTCACATATCACACTGTGCTACATTAATAATCATTGATTCTCCTTATAATTAACAACATGTTAAATAACCTCTCACTTATAGTAAAGTTGAGTGTAGGCCACTCAAGATTTTTTTTTGCAAATTCTTTTAACTAAGTGCAGTGCCTATTGTAAAAAATAAGCCATTAAGCTTAGTTTTAAGCGGTACAAGTGATTTGTAAACAATTACAACCAGCCAGTCATTCCATGTTACTCAATCTCTTTTCTTAACTTAAACGTCCTTGAAGTTTTTTTTTGTTTCCTCACATTGTGCGGCTTATTCACAATATTCTCGTCTTCCTATTTGATTGATTATTAAGATGTAACACTGTAATTAGTTATGCTTCATCATTAAAATTAATTAATTAAAATCATTATCAGTCAAAAGCGATAGAATTTTGTTTTATCATTCATTAAATTAAGTTAAGAATCAAAATATTTCTGGTTTCAAATTTCTTCATATAATTCGTCTATCAACATCTCTTTGCTTCTTTAGCATTCTGTCCTATCACTCATTCATATCTCTTTCTCACTCTTACCTTTTATACATACCACTTACTTCCTTTCTTTCGCTCTTTCGCTCTCTTTTGCTCTCTCTCTCTCTGCCGCTCCACTCTCTCTCACTCACTCTCTCTCGCTCTCCCTCTCTCTTTCTCTCGCTCACCCTCTCTCTCTCTTTCGCTTTCTCTTACTCTCTCTCTCTCTCTCTTTCGCTCTCTCCTCCGCTCTCTCTCTCCATCTATATATATATATATATATATATATATATAATTAAAGTTACAGCTAGAGAACACAAGAAAAAGGACGAACACTCACGAATCTCGATAATTTCGGCGTCTTGCCGTCTTCAGGAAGATAGAAAGAAAGAAAATAAAAGGAAAAAGAATGAAGGAACGGAGACGAAAATGCGTCCACTGGCCGATGCAATCTGGCGCGATATATATATATATATATATATATATATATATCTACTCGTATTTACCTTACTCGTATTTACCTTTTAATTAACATGTTTGAGGCCAAGGTAGCCCAGTGGCTTGGGTGCTCGTGGTAGAACTGGGGTTCCAATACCTACTCTCGGTCTAAACTACATAATGCGGGAGGGTAGCCCAGTGGCTTGCGTGCTCGTGGTAGATCTGGGGTTCCAATGCCTGTCTCTGTTCAGTGAATGAACACGTGACACTGGACTGAACAGTTCAGTGTCACGTGTTCATTCAGACTACAGTTGTTGTTAAAATCCACAGGCTCTTTTTCTTTGTAAAAATAATTTGTAATGTAATACTTAGTTTATCTGTTGCAAAATTTATACTTGTGCCTATGAAAAGGGTTTAAATAAAAACCGAAACGTTGGCAATGAGAGTTTAATTTGAACCTGAATAACTGACCGAGTCCCGATAAATTTTAGTTTTATATATATATAT